>JAUCMU010000047.1:1571832-1607455 GCA_032275025.1 Enteromius treurensis | reverse complement strand
TATTTTTGACTTTTTGCACTTAGATGAAGTCTAAAATTTAACATGCTAAAACATCAATTCCAGTTTAGTTTTTTTTCTTTTGAAACCATGGTTTCTCCATCAGGTTGAAGTTCTGAAGATCTTCAGATGTTCACTGCTCAATAAACACATGGCGATGGTAAGCAGCACACCCTGCTAAATATTAACCAAAGTCTCGAGATGTTTCACACCTGGCTTCTCACTTACTATATCATTGCTCTGTTGATTCCACTGGTACTCTAGAAGAGCTGGACGGCAGGTACGCAGTGTGTCGCCAAAAAGCAACACTGCAACCCTAAAGCCGGTGAAATAGAGTATCACAAAGGCGACATCTTGACAGTCGTCGGACCTGGAACGGTAAACAACTAAACACCTTTTCTGAACACGGTCTCCCATGTAAAGCCTTCAGAGATTGACTAAAGTTGGTTTTTCAGAGGAAAGGAGAATACAGAGCCCAACACAACATGACAGGAGAGGAAGGATTGGTCTCGGGTTCCAAACTCAGAGAAAGGGAAGCCCTCCGTATCGACCACAAATTAAGCCTGATGCCGTAAGTAAGCAGAAATCTCCATTCTGAAGAACTGCGATGAGGAAGACGCTCATAATGATATAGTAGTTTTTGCACAGTAGGACAGGATGTGGTTAGTTTATGTCAGTAGAGGTTATTTCAGAACATTATATATAGATCATATATATATATATATATAGTAGTGGTGTCAAAATTAGCATGCAGATTAATGTGTTAAAAATATTTAACGCAATTAATGCTGGGGCGTTGCTAGGATTGGTCACCCCAATCACAGCTGCTGCTTCTGTACCTTTCTAAGTGCATTTATTCAGTCGCAGAACGTCTTTACTACCGCATCAAATGGGAGACATTTCAGATGCTTCCAAAAAGACGATCAAAGCTGCCTTAAAACTGTGCAAGCTTGCAATATATGTAAGAACATGTGTTTGAAGTGTTCTGGAGCAGCCCGGCACTGTCTCACTCATCTAACACATCGGACATGAAGTGGGTCAGAAAAGGTAAAAAAAAAAGAGTTGAGAGTAAACAAGATTTGTGTCAGAACTGTGTCACATTCAGCAGCGGCAGCTCTTAAAAGAAATAACAGCCAAAACAAGCTATAATAACCAGCTGCTGTGATGCCTATTAATCAAAGGACAAAGAAAAAGGGGATAGCGTTATGGATTCATCTGTATTTAATTGAGTATTTATTTTGTGTCTGATAACTTCAGTTTCAGTATATTCCTGCCGAAGGGCACAAGTAAATATGACATTTATTATAATGGGTTATGTGAAGATTGTTTTAAGTTCACTTAAATTATTACTCGATTACCAAACAAGCCAATTTATTTCAGTTTGTTTGAACCAACAATTAAGAAGTCTGACTAAAATAAACCTGGCTTATTTGGATACCTTTTTTTTTTATGAAACGGGCCCCAGTTGCCTGCCTTTTTTTACCTTTTGAATCGTACATCCGAAGTAGGAAGAGAGATGACCAAAATGAAGGACACAGTCCTCATATAGCTTTAAACTAAACAAAAAGTTTCCGGTTTTGTTTTTGCTTAAATATAGAAAATAAAAATGGGCCGAGAATTGAGCCCTGTGGCACCCCGCAAGCAAGTAGACGTGAGGAAGACCTATGTTGGCATTGAGAAAATCACCCTTAAAGTTGACCAGATTAAGTTTTTAGAAATGCATATATTTATGGTAGGAAGTTCACAAAATGTCTTCCTGGAGCATAGTCTTTGCGTAGGCTTATATCCTGCTTATTCTGGTTTAAAACCTTACAATCTTCTCAGA
The DNA here is from genome assembly GCA_032275025.1 of Enteromius treurensis. Classification (NCBI taxonomy): domain Eukaryota; kingdom Metazoa; phylum Chordata; class Actinopteri; order Cypriniformes; family Cyprinidae; genus Enteromius; species Enteromius treurensis. The sequence continues at coordinate 1,605,633 of JAUCMU010000047.1, read as the reverse complement.
TGGTTTCACGGCAAAATATCTGGACCGCAAGCTGTCAGCAAACTCAAGCCAGCGGAGGACGGGCTTTTCTTGGTGCGGGAGTCAATTCGACATCCCGGCGACTTCGTGCTGTGTCTCTGCTTCAGTCAGAAGGTCTTCCATTACCGAGTTATCTTCAAAGACAACAAACTGAGCATCGACAACAAGCAGTTCTTCTACAACCTCATCGACATGATCGAGGTGCGTCCGGTGGCTAATTTTAGCGTGTGTGTTTCTTCTTTTATCTCCTCTTTTCCAGTCACACATCCGCACTGCTGGCGTCCTGTGGTTTTCAAGGGGAAATGAAAACTGGGCCACACATTCTTGCCGAGTGTCTTATGCTTTTAAAGAGTTTTGGGGAATTCTGAAGGGGACATCAATTTAAAAGTGGTCATGTTATGTGACATTAATTTTTAGTTTTTGGACCGTTTCATAGTTTTCATTTTCTTTTCTTTTTTCATCCAGGTCATGCAATGTAACAACTTAAAAAAAAAAAAATAAAAAAAATATGTTGAGGTTTTGTTTTTCACTTGTATTGGGGCTATTTTGATGACATTTAAAACATAGACTAGAGCAATACAGTAAGTGAATGATCTGTTCAAAGTATTTAATTTTCGATAAACACTACAAGTGCTAGACTATACTGCACTAAATCGTTTTTTCAAAACCCAGTTCAATCAAAAAGAATAGCAAGATTGTTAGCGCAGGGTGTAAAGTATCAAAAGAGATGAACGAAGTGAATGACACAGTCTTTAAACCTAACAAATTTCAATTTTGTTCTCATTTAACACTGAACGATTCTGCTTTAACCATATTTGTAATTTGTCGAGACAATCCAGCAGTGGTCCTAAGAATCCTTTACTTTTATTCTGCAAGGAAAAACAATGTCTACGTATGGGTGAAACGTTCCTCTAAGATAGCACCCATTGGTAGATTAAATATAGAAAATAAAAATGGGCCAAGAATTGAGCCCTGTGGCACCCCGCAAGAAAATTGGATGTGAGGACTACCTCTGTTGGTCACTAGAAACACTTAAACTCCTGTTTGTTAAAAAACAACTATTGAAACTATTCCAACACCTTGCCCTGTGACCAAACACAGCTCTTTAAACTGGAATTCAAAATATTGTTGTCAACCATATCAAATGCGGAGCTTAAGACGTCTAAAAAAAGCACCAAAGCTGCAGCATTCCTTTTATCTGTTTCTATTAAAATACAATTTACAACTTTTAAAAAAGTTAAAACTTAAAACCTGTTTTTTCATGTTTTAGTCATGCAGTTTTAGCAAATTTTTATTTTATTTATTGACTTTATCACATTTGAGCTTTTTTTAAGTGGCTGTGTTGTGTGATTTTAAAAAATGTATATATATATTTATAGTAATTTTTATAGTAATCTATTATTTTTTACAATTTCTTGTTTTTAGTGACTCTTTTTAGTGTGACAAGTTATTTTTAGGCTAGTTCTTGCCCAAAACCCCCTCCTATAGATGCTGCATCACACTTTCTAACATCAGCTGATGATATGACTTTATTGTGAATTAAAGGGAAAATTCTGATGTGGATTACAGTCAAGGCTGGTTTTGTAAACGCTGTGTTTGTTCGACAGTTTTACAGCAGAAATCAAGGTGCCCTCGCAACACTTCTGCTGAAGCCCAAGAAAAAGGAAGGCACGAAATCTGCTGAGACAAAACTGTTGAAATGTAAGAGTGACTCAAGAGCTCCAGAAATACACGAGAATTGATTTGTTGCAGTTTAACGCTGTAAATCTGGCTCTGTGTTACAGCCGGCTGGCTTCTGGATCTTTCCAAGCTGACGTTAGGAGAGCCCATCGGAGAGGGAGAGTTTGGGGGTACGATTTTCTTCCTGAATGCACATGTGGACTGCGTTATTGTAGTTCTCTCAGATAACCACTAGAGAGCAGGATTTGAATGAGACATTATTTAGGAAGAGATTGTATATACTATTCCTTACGCTCTGTTTGAGCGGCCCACCAAGTGAAAGAAATTAAGAATTGCTTTCTGAAGTTATTGCTTTAGGAAAAAAAAAACTGTACTACAGTTGTTTTGAAGACAAATGCAGATTATATGATAAACACAAATCATATATACATTTATTTTGGTCTGTGTGAATTTTCAGCTGTGTTGGAGGGTGAATACGCAGGTCAGCGGGTCGCTGTTAAGAACATTAAATGTGACGTAACCGCTGAGGCCTTCCTCGAAGAGACGTCCGTCATGACGTAAGAGCATTTCCTCATCCGTTACTTGCTCTGTGTCTTTATTGCATATTCATAATATATCCTCTTTTCCAGAAATCTCCATCATAAGAATCTGGTGCGGTTATTAGGAGTGATTCTTCACAACGGCCTTCACATCGTCACGGAGCTCATGACGAAGGTGCAGCTTTCAGAGGAATGTCTGTCAAACACGCTGAGTTTGATGGTGTTCATTCATATTCACTGTATTGCGTGTCGTCGCAGGGGAATCTGGTGAATTTTCTTCGCACACGAGGACGTTCAGCGATCGGCCCGACGCAGCTGCTGCGCTTTTCACTGTAAGAGCTCTCAAACTATACACAAATGCATTTACACAAACGTTCATTCATGTTTTGATGTTTTAAAGCCCTTCATTAGAGGTGAAGACAGCAAAAAAAGTTCACTAATTAAACCCAATTTCTCCTCGATTCTCCTGACAAAAACACACATAATATTATTAATTTAATAAAACTCATTAATAAATAAATACTAATTAAAAATCTATAATTTTATAAAAATCAAGAAAAATTCACAGGCATGTTTATTTTGCATTACAGTAATTATAATATTATAAAAAAACAAAAACACATATTTATATTTATATATTCTTTACATTAAAAAGCCATATATGTGTGTGTATATATATGTGTATTTATTAATTAATATTTTGAATTACAGCTCATTTTTGTAAAAGCTTATTTTTATTTTTAACAGACCTATTTTATTAATTTATTTGTGCATTACATAATTATAATATGTTTTTATTTGTTAAAAAATAGGCTTTTTTGTGCTTTTTTTGTGTAATTATTGAATTTTATTTATTAAAAAACAGGCTCCATTTCGTTAAATATTTTATTTAACTCTTAAAAAAAACAAAAAAACACGTTGAAATATTTATCCATGGATATCAATCATGGAGGATTAATATCTGTGTTTTCCTCAGAGATGTTTGTGAAGGTATGGAGCACCTGGAGTCCAAGAAGCTCCTGCACCGAGATCTCGCCGCACGCAACATCCTCGTGTCTGAAGAGACCGTCGCCAAAATCAGCGACTTCGGTCTGGCCAAGGTCAGTTCAACAGCGACAGACAACTCCAAGTTACCCATCAAGTGGACGGCGCCCGAAGCCTTGAAGAACAAGGTGAGAGAAACATCACCAGATCATTGATAACCATGGCCTGAATGAGCTCAAACTCTCTATTTCTGCAGAAATTCTCCACTCAGTCAGACGTATGGAGTTACGGAGTCCTTCTGTGGGAGATCTTCTCGTACGGAAGACAGCCGTATCCCAAAATGGTGCGTGTCTCTCTCTGTAAGCGTCCGCTGTGATATCTCCAGCGGCTCTGATGTTGTGTGCTGGTGTTGTTTGCAGACGGTGAGCGAGGTGAGGGAGCGCGTGGATCAGGGTCACCGCATGGAGCCGCCGGACCAGTGTCCTCCTGACGTCTACAGCCTTATGATGGCCTGCTGGGAGACCGACCCCAAGAGAAGACCGTCCTTCCACAAGCTCCGAGAGCGGCTGGAGAAAGAGCTCGCCAAGCGCTGACCTCCGCAGCCTCCAGCACATGTGTATAATGTACATTTTATTTATTATTCGTCGTCAAATTGTATATTTATGTTTGTATTTATCAGTGAATTGTGAAAATACGCCAAGGTGTTTCGCCTCACAGTGTTCTGACCCGATTTTACACCTTAATTTTTTATTTTTTCATTTTCTGGTGGCTCTCTGAGTGGTTTTCACCTACTTTAGTTTTTACTGTATTGTTTTTATATTATTTTTTTATAATAAAAATTATTATTTTTTTAAACCAGTATACAAAGTACAGCATATAATAACATTAAGAAATTCCTTTTAAAAATATTTTATTAGAAAATATTAATTATGATGAATATGGTATAAAATGTGCTTAATTGTCATGATAATAATTAGTCAAAAAATAAAATAAATATATATATTAGTTTTGAAATTGTTGGTCATAGTAAAAATAAAAATAATACATAATAAAATATATTTTGAGTACAAATTAAAACAATATAACATAAAATACCGTGATACTATTATGTCATTATATGCTTTTTGTGCTTAATTTGTCAATGAAATTATTATAAATTATAATTTGCATAAAGAAAATCTAAATATTTTTCTCTCTTCTCAATTCTCATTCCTGAAGTATTTGAGATTTAAAAAAAACAAACAAACAAAAAAAACACATTATTTTTATTATTATTATTTTGAAAAAAATTATTAGGCATTAGTTTCTTTTGTCCCTTTTCTTTTGATTTTGGGCTGAAATATTGCGTTGAATTATCCATATTCCTGACAGATTTCTTCCTAATGATGAACATGATTATTGCACATGCTTTATTATCATTATCCGCTTCAGTCCTCGATGAGGTCCTGTAAAAATAGAGATTGTCTGCTTACGTTGTACATGCATTTCCGAAATGTATTTATTGTAATAAACCCATCAGGAAAAGTATTTTCTGCAGGAAGTCTTCTGTTCTAATCACTCTTTCTTAAGAAAGATGAGAATAAAATAGTGTAACACATAATGTTTATCCAGGATTAGCTCCTGGATCATCCGTATCTGCTGTTTTTTTGCTGTAATTGTCCAGCGACTGTATATACGGACTAGTCAAACACTTGTAACGTCCTGACAGACAGGAAGAAAGCACCTAGCTTCCACCCAGAACACATTTCCCAGAGGTTCGTGGGATTTATTTTGCCTGCGTTGATTTGCTCGATCCAGATTACGGACTTTTTTTTTCATGCGTTGTGTTTATCTGTCACCCATGAGACCGCAGCATTTCCCATCTTTATTCTGTTTTATAAATCCTCGATGTGTAATTCCTCAAGATGATTTTAAAGGTCTCTGCCCTGCGCGGAGGAGAGGATGTGGACGTTTACGTGTGGGAAGTCTCAAATCCTGCGTGTTCTGGGTTCCTTCCTGTTCATTTAGGAGAAATTGAGGGTGGCTTTTTATAGAAATTGATTTGTTTAATGTAGGAATTAAACTGTTCTTTGAGCTTATGACTGTCATACATTTGACTTATCTTTTAATTGACATAGTATTTTTTTCCAGTTATGACAGTGTCATCATAGACATCATAATTGACCTTTTTTGTCATCATTTCTAAAATAGTTTTTATTTTTATAGTTCAGAATCGACAATATTTCATAATTATAATTTTTTTTTTTTCTTTTTTTCTGTCAGTTTAGACTTTGTAACTTTCATAACCTTGACTTATTTGATAATTGGTTTTGTCGTCATGTTGACTGATCTCATTTTTCAATTTAAATGAGTCCTTTTCAGTTTATGTCAGCTTAATAGTCAATAGAATTTTATTTAATTTTTTTCATGGTTACCAAATTCTGATTTAGCTACGGTTCTAAATAATACTTTTGCTATTTATAGTGCACTATTGAGGCATAGAAAAGTGTCTGTTTGAAGGTTTTGGTTTTATACGTATACGTGCCTCATGCTTTAATCTAACTCTCCCAGTCATGGAAAGATTTACTCAGTGATGTCCGAGAGGGAGGAGCCTGCGGACCCTTTTAGAATAAGGGGCGGGGGAAGAGCCTTTGACTGACAGGTGAAGCATCTAATCAGCCGATTTAAAGGCCGAAGCACGTCAGCGGTTCCCGAGGAATAACAGCTTTAACAACGTTAAGAGTATCAGATTAAGTGTTAAGGAGGAAAGTTTAACCTTGTTCTTTCTGGGCTGTGAAGCGCGTAAACTGTCTTTTGATCCTGCCGGGGCAAACGAGGGCAAAAACACAAATTAAGAGCATAACAACCGTCACTGATGCAGCAGAAATCTCTGAAAGCTGCTAAAAAGGCATTGATAGTCAGTAGTGTGTTGCCGACAAAAACAAGACTCTTACATTTTTCGGCTATATGTGATGTTTGCCATTGCTAACGTTTCCAGAGGGGAGCTATGCAGTCGCATTGTTTGATCACATCGCTACTTTTAACGATGATCACTAGTTATAGTAACGTTTGGCTTACCAGGAGCCATTACAAAACCACCTAGACGGTGATTCGTTTAGCAGTTTACATGCGTGACGTATCTTACCACACATTATGCAATTGACCGCTGGTAATTGGGTTGCTCTTAATCAGAAAAAGGTTAAAGAGTTCATTTAATTTGATCAAATTAAACTGGCTATCATTTTTAAGTCTCTTCTCAAAAGGGGTCCCGTCATCAACCTGCACGTTTGTGAAATTTCGAGAAAATCGATGGCGAGTTCCAGCATGAGCCTCCATATGGTTGTTTGGTTGATCGCTGCACAGGTAAACTACACGGTCTCGCATTCACTGGGCCGACAGAGGGGTCTTACGTGCTAATCTACAGATTACTAAAAGATGTCAGTGGAACGGGGAGGACAACACTGCGAGATAAACGCATGTAAGTCACTCTGAACAGGGTTGGTCCATTTTTGGATACCTTCCCTTCATGCCATGCAATAGTTTAGTTGAGGCCAAATAGTGAAATCCTGAACAAAGTTGCACAGTATCTGGACCCCATTGACTTACGTAGTATACGTTTTTTCCATACCATGAAAGTCAGTGCGGACCAACAACTATTGCTCACCCACATTCTTCGAAATACCTTTTTACGTGTTCAACAGAAAAAAACAGAGGCTCATAAAGGTTTGGAAAAACTTGAGAGTGAGTAAATGATGGTGAGTTTGGGATTTTGGGCAAACTCGCCTATTAAAAGCCGTTTTATTTTACATAAAGTGGGTCTCCTAAGCATGAGCCGGAAACTTCTCAGTTTATCTCAAAAGCTTTAGATTATGCTAATAGATTTTAATAAAATCAGTAACCAAACCTGCCAGTAGGTGTCAGTGTAATTTATATCGCTAACTGTCCATTTGCGTTTGCGTTCGTTTCAATTAATCCTGTTTATAGGTCAGGTTTCTATCTATGAAGATTTCTTATGTCACCATTTAAGGACCACATTAAATCTGAATTAGATTTTTGTGGATTTTAGTCCATTTCTATTCGCCTTGAGATTATATGCTTACATGCTTATAAAAGTTGGCAAAATTGTGGATGGTGTATTTCAAATTTTAAAGAGTTCTCTTGTTTGCTTGGGCACACAAATGATTGGTTGCATAAAATCTAGGTGAAGTCTGATCTTACAACTTAGCAATGGCAAGCAGCCAGTCATGTTAATGGCCGGGATTTAAAGCGAAAGCTATTAGCTATATATAAACAACCTAAATATTACACTCGTCAAGCAGATTTATTAGGCCTTAAAGTTTACTTTTTTGATTAGTTCTACTTCGGAACACAATTACAATTTTTTTAAGATGAATATCGGGAGACTTGTCACATTGACTGTGAGGTAATGAACACTGTCAAGGCCCAGAAAAGTGTGAAAGACTTTGTTTGAGTGCTCCATCTGCCATCAAATGTAACGTTATGAAGCTACGAGAATACCTCTTGTTTGAAAAGAACACAAAAATAACGACTTTATTCAACAATTCGGCAATGCTGCATCAACGTGAAGCTATTTTGGCGAGTATTTGCTGGATGCAAATAGCGTGCACTGTCACAATCAAAATGTTCATATCAAAATGCAAATACACATAGAAAATGTATCTGTGTGGTTTGGTTCACAAAGAACAGCATACACTATTTGCGTCCAGCGGATGATCTCCAAAACGGCTTTATGTTGACGCTACAGTGCCGAATTGTTTAATAAAGTCATTATCTCTGTTTTCTTTCCATACAAAAAGTATTTTCATCACTTCATAATGTAACAGTTGAACCACTGATGGCAAATGAAGCATTCAGATGACGTCTTTCTTACTTCTCTGCACCTTGATAGTGTTCATTACTTGCCAGTCAATGGGACAGTCACAAGCTTACTGGTTTTCATCCAAATTGCCATAAATTGAAGACGAATTATGTTTTACAGGTTTGGAACGACATGGGGGTAAGTGAGTAATACATTTAAATTTTGGGGTGGAGTAACCCTTTAAGACAATTCACACTTAGAATGTTAACAATAAAGATAACTGTAACGATAAGTATATAAGCATCCACACCAATGCACCGTAGCACCCTGTTTATTGAATTTGGATGCTGGATTCATCAAGCTCATTTTACTCATGATCATGCTTATAAAAAGTCAAGCTAGTTGTCATGGTGATAAGATGAACGGCATAAAGTGTTTTCCGTTTACAATGTGTACAATAGCCAACTTTCTTGTCTTTCTCCTTGCTTCCCCCTGGTGAGCTGACACAGCTCCTCTGCGTTAGCTGCTTTGCGTCTAATAGGATCAGAGGGCTTTACGTTGTCATCTGATAAACCTAATCCTCTTGATAGCTGCACTGCACCTTCTGAGCCAATTTGTACTCAATTAGTGTAATGAGGAAACAAGCGCAGAGCTTCAGGAATACATCAGCGTGATCGAATAATTGCACTGTCTCTTATCCAATCCCATCAAAAATCAAACCGAGAACTCGAATTGTTGACAAGAAGTGACCTTTCTCCCAAGATTAACCTATGAACAAGACTGATTGTCTAGATTCCCAAATGGTTGCACTAATAATTCAGCTTTGGTTCCCAACTTGTAGGACCAATAATGTAGTCTCAACTGGTATAGGACTACTAGACTAGTTAGTGGTTCTTAGCTGGTTGTTGGTTCCCAACTGGTTGGACCAGTGGTCTTTGTGGTGGTTCACAACTGGTTGGACCAATGGTGGCTCCTAGCTGGTTAGACCAATAGTCTACTGTTCCCAAGTTTTTGGGCTAACACTCAAATAAGTGGCTCCCAGCTAGCTAGACGAATAATCAAGTTGATGGTTCCCAAGTGGTTGGACCTGTAGTTTAATCAGTGGTTCCCAACTGGTTGGACCAGTGGTCTTTTTTGTGGTTCCCAACTGGTTCGACCAATAGTGTAGTTGATGGTTCCCAAGTGTTTGGGCTAACAGTCTAAACAGTGGTTCCCAGCTGGCTAGACGAATGGTCAAGTTGATGGTTCCCAAGTGGTTGGATCAGTAGTCTAGTCAGTGGTTCCCACCTGGTTGAAAATAGTTTTTGTTTGTTCCACACAAGTTGAACCAATAGTGGTTTGCAGATTGTTGGACCAATAGTCTAGCAGTTGATTACCAACTGGTTTGATCAACAGTCTAGTCGGTGGCTCCCAGCTGGTTAGACCAAGATTTGACATTTCCAACCACAATTGTTTACTGTATAAAATTTAATTGAAATATTTGCCCAATCAAACTAGAGTATTTTGACGCAATTTGGTGTTGCATTGAAGAAGTTAGTCAATGTCGGAGAAGTGGCATGTTATCAGCTTTTCCATGTTTGACTAGCTTCCACCAAGATAAACCAAATTGTGCTGAAATGCTTTAGGGTTTAATTGGACACATTGCCTCCAAATATATGGGAAAACATATTCTGCTAAGTAGGAGGATTGAAGGATGTATACATGGATAGATTCCCACTCCTTTCTAGGAACTCCCATTATCCTCAAATTCCTCATGTGCCAACAGGGATCCCATGCACGTGAGATGCAGCTGTACGACGAAACTCCACGCTTTCCAGGTATTTCCTATCTTAAACCTTGTCCTCTTGAGGATTGACTCTGGCTCACGAGACTTAGACATCAATCTGGCAGCATGTATGCAAACATACGGTTAAAGTCAATCTTTCATGGAAGTCTTTTGTGTTGGCTGATTTTAGCCACTTCCACTGGCTGTAACATTTGGATGAGCCTAGGTACTGTAGATTTGAGAGGCATTTGGGAGACATATGTTCATGCAGTCCAACATTTCAGACCATTCTTTACTTTTTATGCTTGGTCTCACTTCTGTACACTGACAGTAACCCAAAACAAATACAGTAAGTGAGCTTTGTCAAAATATCTTATGACGTCATTGAGGTTAGGGGAAATCTTCAGTGATTTTAGCCTTATTGCAGGTGTTGCTGATTTACATTAACCCATCAAAGTTTTACGTTTCTTCCAGTGATTCCAACATACAAGACCATAACTTTCTACAAGAAAGATAATTAATGGTTCTATTGTATGTTTAATAGAAATTACACATAGAAATGGACAAATATAGAGGAAATTAGCAAGTCATTTTGGAGGAAACAGAAGGATTGTTTACATGAATTTGTTTGAATGTGAACAAGTTCATCTTGTTCTGAGGCCATTTCTCCTAATAAGCAATGATCACTCATGAGTTTGATTAGGTTAACTCTTTAATGAGTTGTTAAACGAGTCTGCGCTCATGTCGTTTGCTTTAATTACTTGGCTAATTATTCAGCAGGTGACCGTATTGAGTGTTTACTGTAATACCGTCTGTGAAGCGTGCAGTTCACGCCAGGACATGCTCCACATGTCATCAACGACCTATGTTAATATACATGAACATGTAAATGTTATATTTTATAAGAAACTGTAAATTGTATTAATATTTGTTCACAATATTTGCACATATCTTTAGCATATTACATAAGTAGATTTTTTTTTTTAAATTAAAAACTATATATATATATATATAAATAATGTAATATTATTAAGACATCAAATTATTTTTTATATATTTTTTAATGGATAGCCTATACATAAGCATTTTTATATAAGAATTAATAATTGTTAATATAAAAATGGCTTTATCATTTTCAATACTAAAGATGTTCTATAGCATTTTTTTTACATATTTATGTCAGTAACAGCTTTGCGGTGAAAGATCTTTTAGTTTTAATAGTACAGGCATTAGTGAAAACTTTCAGTTTATCCTTTTGTCTGTAAAACAATAGAATTTTGTAAGAGGAAGGAGAAACAGCTTCATTAGTGTCGCCCTCCTCCTGTGGGTTGAATTCAAGCTCCATTTAGAACAATTACTTGAGCAGAAACCGTCTGTCAATCATTCTTAAGGGGGAAGAGTCCCAATTAATGAGCTCCTGTAATCCCTTGCTATTATTTCCCTTCTGAAGAGACACACACACACACACACACACACCAGCTCTCTGTCCAGCGGAATCCACTGGAGAACTTCTGTGCAGTCGTGTATGTTTTCATGTTTAAAGTGAGAGCGGCTGAGGTCGGTCGGGGCGTATAGTAGCAGACGGAGGCGTGCTCATCAACCGCATGTGACCCGCTGCAAGGAGAAACAGGTGGATGCGGGTCAGTCTGGAGACAGAAGGCGCAAGGAGCATCTCGTGTCAGAGGTACGTCCCATACTCTGTCCTGGAGAAACTTTCTTCCAAAACACATTGACAGGTATTTTTATTTTAATTATGTGTCATTCTTGGGTTTTGGTAATATAAATAATTATATATAATTTAATATATATGCTATTGTATACTTATTCATGTAGCTGTAATAAATATAAACATTTAATAATTATTCATAGCAATTATATAACAAACTCATATAATTATGATAAATATTGATGTTTATTTTTATATTTATCTATTTAACAATGTTATATAAAGTTAATTCAAGAGGTTTTAGATATTATTTGAATCTGGTTCTATAGAAGAAAAAAACACATTTTACAGTTGTCCAATTATCAGTAGGTATGGTAATGTTTATATAAATGTCTTTTTCAGATGGCTAGATGATCTGATTTTCTGTGAATGCAGATATTGCATTGTGTGTTGTTATCTGGTGTTGTATTTATTCATTACGAGTGGATTAGTCTGTTACGTTTTTATAAGTAAAAGTAATGCTAATGAAGAAATTAATTTGAAAAAAAGCATTATTTTTTGCACACTTGTTGATTTTAGACTTTTTGCGTGTGTCAAACAATATTTGTTTTTTTTTAAAGACACTATATTATATTACATGCTTGGATATGTATCAACTGCATATGAATTTTATAAACTTTTTGTTGATTATTTTTTATAATTTATTTTACTTTTACGGTTTTACATAATCTGTAGAAAATATGTTGAAAAAACCCTAAGTGTGAATAGAAGAGCTTATTTGAACCTGCTTAGCCAAATAATACCTTGAGAATAGCCTGTTTATTTAACTATTAATAGTCATAGCAATAAGACCTCAATTAGCCACTTATAAACAAATATTAATGAAGAAATCGGCTTCTTATGCATTACTTAGTGCACCTGTTGATTCGAGTCTCTTCTTGATATCTCCAACTAGATAAACCAGTAAGTTTTGGATTCCTCTTTAAATCAAGATCAAGTGGTTTCATAAGTTGGACGGCCTCATCCCAGCATCCGAATGCATTTGTCACTGGACACCATGAACATGGTGGATGACAGCTGTCTTTCGCCCAGTAACTTCCATGAGATGGTCAAAGCTGGGGGCGCGGTGGTGGGCGCCCGTGTCCATAGCATAGATGTCATCCTGGGCTTCAACAAGGACCAGGATCCTTTGCTCAACCCTGGCAGCAATGCGGTATCACACAAAGTTGGAGGTGAAAGTCTTGGAGATCCAGGGAAGCAGGACCAGCGGGTACAACCCTACGGGCACCTACCACCCTTAAGGGATGGCTCGGAGGAACCGGCATATCATGGTAAATTCTTTATATCAAGTATTTCTTGCAATTATTCTCTAAGTGTCTTTCTGTGATGGTTAGCATATTGAGGCACACTGTTAAAATCTAAAACCCAGAGACTGACACTGACCAAGCTCTTATGCTGAGCCTATCCGTTGATTTTAAGGTGACAGTGGCAGCTCGCCAGGGCATTAGCATCAAGCGTTACCTTAAGAGACCTAAACGAAAGTCTGACTCTTCTTTTACGTAACTTACAAAATCAACAGCACAGTTCCCTAAATACATTCTGTTTCTATGTCATCCATAGTTTCCATTAACGCTATTGTAGAAAGATGGATGATTGATTTATTATTTGTTGTAGACTTCAAAGTTGACTCTAAAATTCCTAGTTAGAATATTGTTTGACATGCTTTGAGATAATTGAGATAATTTGGTCTTGGAAGAGCCTTGACGAGAATTGAGACATCCATTTGTCGAGCATTTAAACTTGAGAAACTCTTGCAATTATGAAGAGGTCTTGTTTTTATGGTGTGTTTTTTTTTAGGACCGGTAATATGCCAGGTTCGGTCTGGTCTAAATATGAAAGATTGATCACTTTTTTAAGTCTTTACAAGGTCCTGAAAATAATTTGGCAATGGGGCTCATCCCTGGTTCTCATCCCCTTGTGGAATTCATATAATCTTCTCCTATCTTAAACAAGATTGCACAACTGTGCATGCCGACATAATCATTTTTCCATCCTTTGCCAATCCCCATTGGGCTCATAATCCATCATGCTTCTTAGTCCTGTGATGAGAGAATCTCTTGCATGACCCAGAGTTGACTTGTCTGTTGTCGTGACTCAAAAGGGACAAGATCCTTTTGAATGGTTTGAGCCTTTGAGATCGATTGTCCTCATTTGATTGTCCCCAGCAAGTCTGAGCGTTTTTATTGGGCTGCCTTGAATCTGACAGGCGCTGTGCTGATGCTTGAACCAGGATTGACCCCCTACCATTGTGTGAGTTCAGTCTATTGCCTGTTAATGATGCTGGCTCCACTAATCCAGAACGCTTGTTCCCGCCTGATGACAATTAAACACTTTTGAGTTGTTTATGTACATGCAGTCACCATTTTAAGGAGTGTTATCCATTCTAGCTAACCTACATTGAGATATTTCGCAATTTATTTTTACAGGTAAGAGTATTCACAGGTAAGAGTGTTCATTAGCATACACTTTTCCCAAAGCGTGAACTTGCCTTGTGCTGATTACAAGGACAGTCACCCCAGGAAGCTTAAATCTGCAGTTAAGTGCCCTCAAGGACACCGTAATGATAAGGGTTCACTTCAGGTCCAGTTCATTGGTTGATCTTTTCTGTGATTAAACCTGCTGCATCGGAGTTACTAATAAAACCTGCAGGATTTTATTACTAATGAAAAAAGCAAACAGATAGAGGTTATAGTGCTAATATCAATGTGTAAAGACCAGTTCACACCAAGAACGATAGCGATAAATATAACGATAAAGACGAGAACTAAAAATCGTTCTCAGTATTAAAGAATATAGCAGGATTCACAACTGTAACAATAAAGGCACAGAGAAACAGTATCATTGAAATCATTCTCTGATTTTTAATTTTTTATGATACAAACATTGACAGCCAATCAGAATCCGTCCTGTTCTCACAGACTCAAGAATTTAAAGCGGCAGTTGCATGTGTGCTTAGAATAAACAGACGATATCGTTCGCCGCTGTGGGCACTAATATTGTTATCTTTAGAGTTATCGTGCTTGGTGTGAACGGGCCTTAACACATTTTAGATTTTTAAATCATCTTGGGACTGTAACTTTCTTCATGACAGTATCGCCAATTTAATGTTAACAGCCATTTGGCTTGCATGTACTGTACATAACAACTTTGCAGCTATTGTTAATGTGTTCTGAGCTTGTTTAGAGTTGGACAGCGTTTACTTAAAGAATATGTGCGTTTATTTTTATAAGTGCAGTACACAAATCCACTTGCCCAGATGACCAGTATTTTACTGGAATTAACTGAATTAGCTTGCCAACTGCCAGTGGGTCTCTCTAGTTGACCAAGGTAAAGCTTTTCCTGGAAACATAACCTTATGTTGAGGACATGAGGTAGAATCAAATGAAGCCCTTAGGTAGATTATGGTCTGGTCTACAGGGAAACCATCAGGGGAATTAACAGGCTACATCTGTTTCTGCTTGGATTAAGGGATGGGAAACCCTCAGTGAAAGCCATGCCTAGCATCAATGACAATAAAACTGCTCTAGTCCAAGCCTGTGTATTACAAGAGCTTTCAGCCAGAAGAATTATGGGATTAGAATGGTATTTTTGAAATACCATATCAGTAATGAATTTACATTTAGTGACCTTCTGTTAATAACAGAAATCATATTAGTCATCTTGCCACTATTTCATTTTATTGCAGTGTAAAATAGTAGTATGGTGTGTTGTATTATGTGTAAGTGGTCTTGCTTTTTCGATCCCAAAGAAGTTTGTGCCCTTGGAAATGGCTGTTAATCCCAGGTTGTTCCAGTGGGATTGCAAATGTGCAATATATTCATAATCCAATTCTGCTGAAACATCATGTAAAAGTCTCTGGACCCTCAAGTCATGTCTTTTGTTCTTCTGTCACCTGTGGCTTTAGATGCTGACATGTTCTCCAACAAGTGTGACGGGGACTTGAGCGACCTGCGGAAGTCCATCGAGAGTGACAGCAAGTCTCCAGACTCGGCCGATGGGGAGCAGCCCAAGAAAAAGCACCGCCGCAACCGCACCACCTTCACCACCTACCAGCTCCACGAGCTTGAGCGAGCCTTCGAGAAGTCCCACTACCCCGACGTTTACAGCCGAGAGGAGCTGGCCATGAAAGTCAACCTTCCAGAAGTTCGAGTGCAGGTGTGTTTCAGTCTCTTTGTGAAATTAAAGGTATCAGTTTCATAGATCATAGATCATACCAGTCTCCAGTGTACATTACGCTTTGGATCTGGTATGCTGGTTCTCACCGTGAGATGCTGAAGTTCTGGTTTCTCTTCACCTGGTTGCTGAAAACCAGCTTCTTAACCAGCAAGTCCACATTAGTTGACCACTTAAAAAAAAAGAGCCAGCTTATTTCGCATGACCACCCTGTCCAAACAGCTTCGGCGAAAACACCAAGAATTCATGCTGACCTTAGCTGGTCTTTTCAATAGGGTTTTTAATCATGATCCACAACAAATCCAACATTGGTCCTTTCCCAGTAAGTTCGGGAAACAAATAATCTTATTGCACGGATGCTTTTTGACAAACACCATCTTACACGTATAGGACTGCCATAACAGATTGATTATTTGGGCTGTATATGTTTGTCCAGGTTTGGTTCCAGAATCGCAGAGCCAAATGGAGGCGACAGGAGAAAATAGACGCCAGTACTATGAAACTCCATGACTCCCCCATGCTCTCCTTCAACCGGCCTCCAATGCACCCCACCGTGGGGCCCATGAACAACACGCTGCCCCTTGACCCTTGGTTGCCCTCCCCTCTGTCTAGTGCCACTCCAGTGCACAGCATCCCAGGGTTCATGGGTCCTACACAAGGACTGCAAGCGGGCTATGCCAGTCATGGTTTCCTCAGTCCACCCCAAAACATGGCCCAAAGTATGCAGCCAATGGCACCACCTCCATACCAGTGCCCTCCTCCCTTCACTGACAAATACCCTCTGGAGGACATAGACCAGCGCAGCTCAAGCATTGCCGCTCTGAGGATGAAAGCTAAGGAGCACATCCAGTCCATGGATAAAACCTGGCAACCCATGTGCTAAGACATCTCTCTTTGACTGTGGGCCTTCATATTTCGTGGTTACTAATTGGGACTCAAAAATACTCAAGAACCATGTCTATTCTCCAACGTTGGGGCAGCAAAAAGTAGGCGCTAAATGAGTTGTGTGCCATTTATTTATTTTTTGCAACTGGATATAACAACCGCTGTGTCTGGATGAAGAGAAAAATTGTTTAGCATCTTCCGTATATGTATTTGTTATAGCACACTTTGGCAAGTTTTGTCTTTGACTTTCCTAACAGGTTTAATTGGTTTTGGA
This sequence comes from Enteromius treurensis, assembly GCA_032275025.1. Taxonomy (NCBI): domain Eukaryota; kingdom Metazoa; phylum Chordata; class Actinopteri; order Cypriniformes; family Cyprinidae; genus Enteromius; species Enteromius treurensis. The sequence goes on along the minus strand of JAUCMU010000047.1, from coordinate 1,588,791 downwards.
GTGGATCCTAAAACCAGAGTTACTGAAATGTGAATATGAGGGCGTGTTTTGCATCACATGACCTCTGTCCACAAATTCACACTTCCTCTTGAAGGACTGGTCCAGATGTTTTGGGTTGAAACAAAAGATAAGTATAGTCAGTGGTTAAAAAGGACCTCTTACACAGGTAGCTGATTTCATCAAAACCCCTTGTTTTGATCACAAAGGCAAGGACAGGGCACAATAATTGGTGTTGGGCGATAAGTTTGTACGCCTCAGTGTTCATTAGAGGCAAATCCTTATTGGCAGACCAGTCTCCTGTACGTGCAGGAGAGCAGAAGGGGAAACTATCTGCCATCACCCAATCATGACTCCCCCTTTGTTTGGGCCAGTTGATCCAAATCTGATCTTTTTGTTTCAGCTTCTTTAGAGGGAAAGACTGTCGGAGACAGTCTCTTTAAGGCACCAATCAAAACACTTTTTCTTTTTTTTTTTAGATGAAACACCATCATTGTGCTTTAAGTGTCATTTTATGATGACTCAGAGAACAATTAACCTTCAAAACATACCTGGCTGCAAAGGACTAATGTCATGTCGCACTAACAACTCAAGTGGGATTTGCTGCTTATTTTCAAAAAGGAAACTCACTCAGTTCATGTTGCCAGAGTTTTTGTAGCAATAAAAATCATGTGTAGTTGTGTTTGACTAATAAAGTTCTGGACAGCTAGATATCTGTCAGGAAAGGTATTAAACTTTCAGGTTGACTTAATTATTCTTTTGAAAAAACTATGCTTACTAATAATGTTTTAGCTGTATAAGGATGTCAAGGATGTGAGGATTGTAGATGTTATGAATATATACAGTTGATTAAGCTGTGTAAGTCAGTGGTTTTTTTTTTGTTTAATGTTGCTTTCCACAGTTCTGGGGTCCTTTGGGCCAAACATTAGTTTACAAACTAAATCTATGATGTTTTGATCACTTGCACAGTTTGAACAATTGAAAAGCCAAAGCTAGACAGCAATATGACAATCATGGGTAATTAATATGATAATTAATAATTAATGGTAATTAATACGAGTGTATGATGTTATTTTTGTCCAAGAATATGAATGTGGTTCCAATGTTTGTAATGTGTCCTAGATGTTTTTACGTTTACCTTTTGAATCAAGCAGAGCAATGAATGTCCTCAAACATTCTTAAGAATAAACAAATCTAGTTTCTCAGAGATTTGCTGTCAACTTGTTGTTTGGACGTCTGTGTCTTTGGTTGGACTATAGGAAAAGACTGTCTATTTCATAACCCCCTCCTGTTTCTGTTTCTCCTGACCGGTGGCGCCGAGCCAGCCCGTTAGGAAGATGAGGTTCCAGTCAATCAGCCTGGCCCGGGAGGGGGCATTGGCCCCAGGGTCTGCTGTTCCCTAATTGCCTCCTGACGCTGCTGTTCAGGCACATGTTCAGAGTGCCTGGTGCTTTGCTGTATTCATGATGTGTGAGCAATGCTCTTGGACAGATGGGACACTACGGGGGCCACCTGGGGCCCCAAAAAAGCATGTGCTGGGAAAAGAGCAAAGGGGTGTTAATGTAGGCTCTTTCGTGTTGTACAGTATTATAAGATGACTACTACAGTGCAGACAGTGTGGAATTATTTGGTCCAGGTTTTACATTTAATAAGCAGACAAAAAATATATATATGAAATATATAAAAATAAATATATATAGACCTTAAAGGGATAATTCACCCAAAAACAAAAAAATATATAATTTGTTTGTTTTTAACATAAAAAAGAAACTTTGGTTTGGTTTGGAACAACATGAGGGTGAGTAAACGATGACAAAATGTAAATTATTCCATTAACTATTCCTTTAAATATGGACTGAAGCCAATTAGAAGATGGTAAGCAACCACCCACCACACCCTACCACTTAGAAACTTGATATGACTAACTCCAAACACAGGAGAGCTGTCTGTGAATAAATGGGAAACTAAAGCAAGTTATGTAATCAGATTATTTTTCCAAGTAATCAGTAAAGTAAGTCATAGTAATACCTAGCAAACGTATAGCAACATAACACCTGGTACGCTTTAGATAATGCATAGCAACACCTTGGCAATTGATAAAAACCACATAATACTGTAGTTCTACAAAAAAAATAATAAACTGAAACTAACTTAGAACACCCTAGCAACTGCATAGCAACATGCTAAAATTATACTGAGCTCTTCAACTACTGCATAGCAACACCTAGGCAACCATAACAACTAGTTAAAATCATAAAGTGTAGCAACATGCTACAAACGCTCTCTGCTAACACATAGCTATGTGCTAAGAATCATATCATAAAACTAACTTAGAACAACCTAGCAACCACATAGAAGCATAACAATCTGATCACTTTACATAAAGCATAGCTATTTTTTTTTAACCTAAAAAAAGAACAACCCTGCACAACTGCATAGCAACGCCTTGGCAACCACCGAAAACAATCCAGAACCACATAATGAAGCTCTACCAAAAAACATATAGTATTATACCAAAACTAACTTGGAACAACCTAACAACCACATAGCAACATCCTAACACCTGTATAGAACACTTAAACTGCATAGCAACACCTTGGAGACCACCAAGAAAAACCTAGAGCTACTACTGTAGTGTAAAAAACAAACAAAAAACAGCAATATCTTAGGAACAGCGTAATAACGTATTGGACCAAGCTTAGAACACCCTAGCAACTGCATAGCAACATTCTAACACCATACTAAACACTTTATTTACTGCATAGCAACACCTTGGCAACCACAAAAGCAACATAAAATGTTGCAACATGCTGCAAAAACTCTCCGCTAACATATAGCTACATCCTAAGATTCATGTGTTAAAACAAACTTAGCAAACGCATATCAAATTAACACTTCAGATAAAGCATAACAATACCTTGGCAACCACCAAGAACAGTATAGAACCACAAAATGTTATTCTACCAAAAAAATCACACAATCATATACCAAAACTAACCACCAATAACAAACAAAAATCCCATATAGTAGCAATATGCTACAAAAATGTTCTGCTTTCCACATAGCAGTGTCCTAGGAACCACATAGTAATGCGTTAAAACCAACATTTGTGTAGCAATGCTAATGCTAACGTCAAAATTTGTTTCACTGAAAACGGGTTGCATTAGACTTTGTGGGAATAAACACTTCTTACCATCTGTTTTGCTGTTGTAAACACACTATACATAGTTAAAAAGTATTAGTACCATGCTGAACTTTGCAGTGATCAAGGTAGGAAGTATTAGCGATTGCACGGATGGGAACGCAGGGTGGGAAGGCTGCTCATCAAGGTTAATGATGGAGAAAATCCCCCAATTAGAGCTTTTTCCCGCAGGCCAGGATGAGTTCAGTGCGAGGATTAGTGGCCAGGCCGAGACCGAGCAGCCACTGACCGCTGCACATCTTGGCAGACGGGCGGCTGGGTTGTGGGTAGGCATGCGTTCAGCTGGACTGGCACAAAGGAATCATGAGAAAGCAGCAGTTCATCTGCTGCGAAAAGCTTTGTTCGCCGGGTTGAGGGAAATATGCTGTTTTTCCACTCTCATGCTTTGAATGTGGGTCAGTCTGTCCGTTTTGTAATCTCACGTTCGGTTCACAGGTTTTTAGTAGGTTAGATGCTTTAATAACATGTCATTCAGGGCTATACCGTTTAAAAACCTGTATGAGTGCATTTTTCTCAAGCTCATCTGTTTAATAAGTCCCATCATGAACCTCCTGGAAAAAAATATTGCACCAATTCTATTAGTCACACATCTAGTAGCAAGATACATAAACCAAGGGTTAATCTGTGATCCCAGATAATAAAATGATTTCCTCTGTGCGTCTAATTTTCAAAGTCACTATAATGATGATATATATGATGTTAAACTATTGTGAATCAGAATTAAAGTGCCCCTATTATGGGTTTGAGTTTGGTTTTGAGAGTCCCAAACAACAGGTTGACATGCATGCAAGCATTTATTTTAACCTTATTTGTTCAAGGACTCCTAAACGATTCGTTCAACGATTAATTTTTTCCAAAAGCTGATTGGTCGATTCCATTGTGTGCTTTTACCACTATAAAAGCAGCACCTAGTGGCAAACAATGCATCTGAATTTTCATTCAGACCAACCCGAAACGGCCAACAAGTGGGCGGGCAATATGCTAATATTTCATTTTAACGTCAACATGAAACGGCTTGGAACTCGTTCTGAAAACGACTTGTTTCAATTATTAAGAGTCTTTCATTTAAGAAACTATTACTTTATACACGGTGCACTTTTGCAGGATGTTTTTTTATTCACTTAAAAGACTGCATGAACAATTAAAATATTGTGTGAGTGCTATGATGTAATGTGAATCATTAGTAATCTGTTGGTTTTCCATTTAATATATGAAGTTAAACTTGACATGACAAATATGGCGATCATTTTCTGTGATCACTGTGAACTATAACATAACAGCATTACTTAACCCAGCATATTTTGCTGAGTGCTCGTGTGGTTATCGAGGGAAAATCTCTGAATCACAGGACACCCCTACAGAGTTACTGTATTCATTAACAACAATTAAGTCTCTAACGACTAAATTAATTGCATAATCTATTATTTTGCTCCCTCGACACGGCGCAGGCTGAAGTTAACAGGCTGATGGGGATGACGCGTTCCTCGAAGGGGATAATACGGGAAGCCAGCGGAATTAATTGGGTTTGATTAAGCGAGGTTTTCAATGGGACACGGCTCTATTCGCATGACATAATTAGAGGTCATGCAGGAGGGGTGGGAGGCTGGATTTGAGGCCTGGCGCCAGTATTCTTCTCATCAGTGGAAGTGAAAGGGTTTTTGTCATCCTTTGTAAACATGGGGAGTGCTGATGATTAGTAGGACAGTTAGAAATGAATCATTTTGAGACATTATATCTTATATGGGCGATTCTTCATCTTCTGTGACCTATAACGACTTTAAAGGTAGTTTTAATGCAGGAAACATTTTATTGTGTATAGCTGCCAGGATTTATAATCACAAATTATCATTTGCAATTTTTATTAAGAACTTTGAACAATGAGGGAAAAAGTTAAATCTGGTATGCTGTGAATGAAATACATTTCACGAACTATGCATATTTTACTCCCGAGAAGTTCTTAAAAAGCTCAATACAAATACAGGTGCGTTGTGGAAAATAACTTTTTTGTGTGTGGTTTATATTGTATTTCAGCATGTGTTTCCTCTTGATAAATATTCCCTTGTGTAAAAAGTGTGAGCGGTTTTTCACTCACACAAATACGAATCTTATATGAATCAGCAGAAATGCCAATAATGCAACCCTCTCATATATAACAAGATTACATGTGAAATCATCCCGAAAAGTACCTTTTTTTCTGGTGCGTTGATGGACTGACCAAATTTCTCGAGCCGCCTGCGGTTGATGTAACTTGCATAATATGATGATACTGCTTATAAATTATTAAAACTAAATTCTCACAACCAATGGGAGTAGCTTTGATTCAATTGAAAACGATTCACTGTCGCTCCAAACTCCTCACGCTGCTGACGCCTGCCGGTCAAAACTGTGTAAATGCAACAAAACTCAGGCAAACATGCATAAAAATCCAGACATTGGGTCATGACTCCCGAGTTCTCGCCCCCTAGCGGCGGTAAGTCTCCTTAACTCAAATCCTTTCGGCAGTTTGACACTAGTTCAAAATAAATTATTTTTTCAAAGTTTTTGAAGCTTTATGAGAGAGCCAGTCATCTATATAAGCAGAACTGGCCATGCATTGGATGACTCATTCAATCGACTCCTTCAACCACATAATTATTTGTTTTTATAGTGTGGATCATGGAGGAGCGTTCAGAATTAAAGCAAGACCACACACACTCCATCTTAAGTGCATGGTCCAAATGTTGGTTGATTACAAGAAACAGTATCTAAAAGGTGTCATAGAATGAATCGATATAGTCTTTTACAATGTTCTCTGATATCTGCTTAGAAGGTATGTGTCTTAGGTAAGGGCCAAAAATCTCCAGAAACTGTTTAACATGTCCATTTACAAATGAAACAGTTATTGGCTTATTAGGAAGGGTCATGGATAATAATGTTGAGCTGTATGTTTCTGACTGTGATGTCATATCTTCAGATTCAGCTGTTTTTCAGTGCTCCTTTTAACACAATTCGAGATTTACACAAGAATAAGGAAACAGTGGCTTTTGAGGCTCAGGGTACATCATTTCCATGTATAGCACATACATTAATATTTAACTATACCAAGGTAGTTTTACCTTCTATGGCACTAATTAAAAATCTAAAAGAAAACACTCAAATAATTTGTATTATTTATTTTACTATCCAACTTTACAAATTTAAACCACTTAAGATGAACTGACCAGTGTTGTAATGTTATAATCTCTCTTCTAGATTTAAACACCCGTCTTGCTCTGTCTGAGAGGAACAGAAAGGTGACGTATAAGGAAGACAAGCAGTCATTTCCTGATCATCCGGAGAGATTTGATGAGTGTCGTTTCTGTTTCTGGGAGGCTAAACGAAGTGGCCTTGCGGTTCATATCGGTGACATATTAAGAAATCAGCAGGAAAAGGGAACAGTACTGTTGGTTTGGATTCAATGATAAATCATGGAGTCTGGAATGTATTAATAACAGATTAATAGTGTGCCTCTATGTAAATTAAATTAACAGTTGAATGCGCCAAAACTTTCTTTAGTTAAACAAACAAAGAGACAACTGAAGTCACTGCATTCGGACACAAAGATGAAGCTCTGAAGGTGAATGGATTGAAGAATCTTGATGTGATTCTGGAGACAGATCTTAGTTTCAGTCAAAGAACACATTGCAAGAATTATTAGTAGCAAGGGTTCATTTAGCAGTGACCAAAAATACATTGTAGGGGTAAAAGGATCGATTTTTATTACGGAATATTGCGTAAAGATGTGCCATGAAGATGTTGTATACCCTTCCTAGCGTAAATATACCAAAACCTAATGTTAAATTAGTAAATACGCATTCCTTAGAACTTCATAGTTTATTCAGCTTTAAGATAATAAATTCCAATAATGATGGGTGTCAAATATAAAATTACTTCATTACTGTCATCAACAGTGTGAGTGTGTTAAAAAAAAAAAAAGTTACAGCCTCCCAACGTCAGGGGACGCTGTGACGTCACGGTCCTTACATACGTCACCAGAGCGCGTGCGCGGCTGCGCTCCCCACACGCACCGAAGGAAGTCGACACGGTTCCGTTTCCCGTCGTTTCATCTTCAGCTGAAACACAACAAACCCATACAAATATAATGGCTTCCCTTGTTTAAAGGAGTTATTTTGTTCCGCGCCTCAGCGTCATGTGATATAAATTAACTACTGGTCTAATACTAGCGAGTAATCCTGAGAGAAATGGATATTTCCACGCCACCAGAAGGTAACAGTGCGCTTGCGCGCGTGAGTGATTGTACTGGAGCGCGAGCGAACTGATAATACATACAGGAAAAACCTCACCAATAAATACACGAGTGTCACATAAAAGTAGCATTTATGTGCTGCTTAGTTTATATTTACTATAGCTTAGGTGGCATGCTTGCTAAATCACTTCACGGACTTTACTATATAAAGCTTTTACAGTAAGTTATCAACTTAGATGTCAGTGGTGGCCGACATTACTATTACTAATATTACTAAATTACTAATATTAGAGACTGGGGAAAACTATATGCGAGGAAATGGCTAAAAAGCTTTGAAAAATGGAAAATATTTAACATTTAAAGATGCATTTACGTGCATTAAAATAATAGTATATATACTAATATCGAATTTTTTTTTTCTATCTCTCTCTTTGAATTTGTTTATTTTTTTTCCCTATCAGATCAAGAGCTGCGTAATGTCATTGACAAGCTGGCTCAGTTTGTCGCCCGAAATGGACCCGAGTTTGAGAAGATGACCATGGAGAAGCAGAAGGACAACCCCAAGTTCTCCTTCCTGTTCGGGGGGGAATATTTCGGCTACTACAAATACAAACTGGCCATCGAACAGCAGCAGCGTACGTCAATGAACCGCTGCAGAGCATAAGTCACATTTATATCTACTAACCACTCGTTTTAATGTTGTTTTATTAAATCTGTCAAAAATAAGCGACTGTTGTAGTTGTAGGTAACTCTAATAACCCTGCTGCTAGCTCAGCGCTCGTGGGATGGAAATGTAGGCCTACAGCTAGATTCGTGTGTTTGACCGCTGCATTGTGTATGTATTGGTCTTTAAGGTGTGCTTCTCTCCTTTATAGATTCTGGCACTCATGATGATGAATATAAGATGGAAGGTATTTATTAGCCCACCAATCAGAAATGTTTCATTTTGCCTGGTATTCGTGGAGTTTTTCGTGCTTTCTTTTCTCAGGCTGACATTTCTCACACAGATCTCAGCCTGTGCAACTGGTTGAAACTTGTGGTGTACGCCAACCGTCACTCGTACTATTTATCATTTTCGCAGATTTGAAACAAGAATTAATAAAATGGTTCTCCCAAAAATGATAACTGGCTGAAGCCATCTCCGGTCCTAGATGTCGAGAAGTTTGTTTCTTCATCACATTTGGAGAAATGTAGCTCAGTGAATGGGCGACGTTAGAATGAGAGTCCAAACAGATGATAAAAGCAATTTCCAGTCCAATTCATCTCCACTGCACGGAGAGTTCTCTCTATAACGTTGCTTTCTCCAGTGAAAAAAGTATGGTCTGAATCAGGAGAGAAATGCATTATTGTGATGTTTTTAACAGCTGTTTAGCACCCATAGTGGAGATATTGCTACATCTCTACAAATACGTTCTGGGGAAGAAACAAACTTATGGCGTTTAAATAGAGTACAAAAGTCGCACGCACGAAAACCACGAGCACGCGAATGAAGCGAGCGCGCAAAACCAGACCCACGAGAGGAAAATAACAATGCGAGAGCGCATCTGTGCACCCGCGAGCGCGCAGAACAGTATTTAGGAGCGGAAATTAATACTGGCGCAAGCCCCTGCTGCCTCGCGCGCACATCTGCGCATGAGCGCTCGCGCGAGTTGACTTTTAACACTTTGAGGGCGGGGCAATGACTTTTGTCTTCCCACCTGTGATTGGTCATTTGTTTAATCAGTTTCACTCTTGTTTAAACATGTAGTAGGACGAGGACAAGACAGGTTTTACGGAACCATTATGTCGGACCAGGAGCAGGTAATTTAATTTTTAAAAGACTTTGTGTTTCCAGTGCAATGTATTCAATATATGATATTGTATTGTACAATTTCGAAGGTAGGGCCCACTTATTTTGTTTACTCCCTTATGCACGTAGATAAAATCTTATTGAATAGTTTGTTTAGGAACTTAACAACTTAAAAAGATAAGCTAATTTAAGATTAAGCTGGCTAACCCAAACATCAAAACACAAAAAACTTCACTTTTTACAGGGTCACAGACCATCGGCGGAAAAATGCTTTTAGTGATGTAACTACGTTAAGTTTCACTAATACCGTTTGTAACGTGTTCTAATCGGTTTATAAAAGACATTACGATAATAGAGCAACAGGGGTCGGTGCTGTGGTTTAAATAAATCACAAAGATTGCATTTACGCTGCTTTGTTTAGGAAATTAGCATATAGCTTTGTTTAGTAGAAACGCTACTCAGACATGATTTATTTACTGCATATTGTCAATGTAGGAAAAAAATAACCTTTAACATCCTAACTTTACGGGTTAGCCAGCGTTATCTTAAATTAGCTTATCTTTTTTAGTCGTTAAGTTCCTATACAAACTATTCAATATGATTTTATCTACGTGCATTAGGGAGTAAACAAAATAAGTACCTTCGAAATTGTACAATACAATTGCATACATTGAATACATTGCACTGGAAACATAAAGTCTTTTAAAAATGAAATTACCTGCTCCTGGTCCGACATAATGGTTCCGTAAAACCTGCCTTGTCCTCGTGCTACTGCATGTTTAAACAAGAGTGAAACTGATTAAACAAATGACCAGTCACAGGTGGGAAGACAACAGTCATTGCCCCGCCCTCAAAGTGTCAAAAGTCAACTCTAGCGAACGTGTGCAGCTGTGCGCGCGAGGCAGCAGGGGCTTACGCCAGTATTAATTTCCGCTCCTAAATACTGTTCTGCGCACTCGCGGGTGCACAGATGCGCTCTCGCATTGTTATTTTCGTGGGTCTGCTTTTGCGCGCTTGCTTCATTCGCGTGCTCGTAGTTTTCGTGCGCGCGACTTTTGACTCTGTTTAAAACGCCACAAATATCTGCCCAAGATACAACTACTGGAAAATCTTGAAGGGTGAAAGAAAATCTAAATAAAACTTGTCCAGATTGAGTTTTTAGCAATGCTAAAAAAAAAAAATCCGTTTTAATATATTCACGGTAGGAAATTTGACGATGAATGTGAATGTGTGTTTTTGGCATAGAATGGACCCCAGCAACTCAAGACTCAAGAGGTTTTGTGATCCAGGGTCACAAATATGTAATAAATACCTCTCACTGGGTGACTTTTTAATAACTTACACCTATTAGTTGCTCATTAGTATGCATATTACTAGAATATTATCCATTTATCAAAGCTAATTAATCACATATGAATGCTTTATTCTACCAATACCTAAACTTAACAACTACTGCACTATTAATAAGCAGCAAATTAGGAGCAAAACTGAGTGCATAAGACTGAGAGAACTGAGAAAGAGAGACAAAATACAGCAGAAAGGGTTTGTGTAGCGGTGTGTGTGTTTTATCCGCTGGCTGACAGCGCGGTGAGCTGTGCAAATATGCAGTCGGTGTGAGAGGAAGCAGAGGTCAATCTGAGGTCAAGTGTCTCACCTTGTTCCTCCGGACTCAGCTCCTCCTCCTCTTCCTCACTGCTCTCTTCCTCCTCCTCCGGCTCCTCCATGAAGCGAGATCCTGCACCCTCCACCGCTGCCGCCAGCCTGACACAGACAAGAGGCAGAAAGAGTTTATATGTATTCAGTATCAAGATTGTATCATTTTTAATAAATTAAAAAAAAAAATTAAAAACATTTCCTTTACATAACATGTATGTATAAATACACACGCATACTTTTATATTTAGGAGACACACATATGTATATGAGTGTGTATTATATATACACATACATAAAATATAATATTAGATTGCATAACATAGATAATTTGAATAATTTCCCCATCACTTTAAGAAGCCACAGGTCTGTGCAACAAAGCTTATCTTCCCATCATTTCCTGTGGCAGCACAATAATGATAAAAGCACCAATTACACACTTAATGTTGCACTAATGCTATAATCCTTCCGAGGCGGGCGGGACTAAAGCAGAGCAGATGTATTACAGTACTAGGAGGTTTGGGAAGCTCCTCCTGGATGCTAACATCAGCTTCAGATTCAGTGTCAGGCCCGCGGCAGACAAACCGCTCACTCACATCCATCTCAGAGCTTTTAAAGACACGGATCTAGATTTAAACGTCCAAATCCTGCAGTAAAACGGGCCTCTACTATTCATCTGAAGAGTTTAAGTGCCTTTCTCTCAGGGCAAGAAAATCTAGAAACATTCTTGTTGTCAGAATTCTTACATAAAACCATATAGTTGCTGTGTTGTTTCTAAAGGAACAGGTCACCTAAGAATACATACATAAACCATGAGAGATCAATGACATTAAAGCACATTTTCATGTTCATGTCATGCAGCGTTGTGGGTAACATTACAAGTAATCAGAGTTACGTAATCAGATTACTTTTGTTCAGGAAACTACGGAAGTAACATTACTTTTTGATTAACAACACAAATGTAACTTTTTTTTTTTAAACAAAAACGCAAGTTTTCCCCATTTATTCAATGACTTTGGGGGTTTTTTGTTAAGCAAGTCCAGGCAGTATCATAATGCATCACTTTTGAGTAAGGGGACGGGGTGTGAAAACTTTTGAACAGAATGGAGATATGTAATTTGGTAACACTTCAGAATAGGGGGTCAGAATAATGCATTAGTTAAGCATGAATTAATGGTTAATTTCTTCACAATTAAGCATTAGTTGAGCAAAAACACACTAGTAATTAATGATTAACTTAACTTAACATTTTAATCATTAATTAGTAGTGAGATTTTTGCTCAACTAATGCTTAATTGTGAAGAAATTAACCATTAATTAATGCTTAACTAATGCATTATTCTGACCCCCTATTCTGAAATGTTACCGTAATATTTTCTTATTTTTAAATATATATATATATATATATATATATGTATTTTTCCATTTAGTACTGCCCCTTTAGAGTCTACAGGAGATATTTGCATATTTCCCAGAAGATTTCTTCAAATTCAAAAGTTTTCACGCCCCAGCACTCAATACGTGTTTTTTTCTTCTGGAGCTTCGGTGAGCGTTTGAACCTTCTGTAACAGCTGCATATGAGTCCCTCACTTGATCTTAGCTTATGCACATGTATTCTTACAGGACAAAAAGTTTAGTTTACTTAAATGTCCGCACAGATTTTTGCATGCGCATTTTTAGAATTCATGGACATCTTGGCGTTTCCATCCAATATATTTTTTCCCCACCAAAATATCGCGAAATGTACATAAAAAATGTGGAAGGAATTATAGCTACTGAAACGCCAGGAAAGCAGCGTGTCTGAGTCGAACTCCAAACAGCAGCAGTCAGACAGAAGAGACTACTGTGAAAGCTGTTAGCAGCTCTGCTTGAGTTCCTGTGCCCGTTGATTCGCCTTTGGGGCTGTAAAGTGACATCTGTTCGGACTTCAGGTTGTTTGTGTATTGTTAACTACTTTAAACTAGCTAGGCGGCAGGAAAACAAAAATAATAAAAGTACGCTGTTCTCACAGCTGTTGTCTCTTAATGAGCTTTCCATATATATACGTTACTTACAAGAAACCCAATCCACTGACGTCAAAAGAAGGTGAAAGAAAGAGTGCAAAGCATTGCTTTTAGAAACCGATTCTGTATTCCTGCTTGATTCTAAAATGTATTCTTATTACAGCTTTTGATAGATATTGTGCATTTTCACCCATCAAATGCTCTGTCAAAGCTTTATCCGGTGTGCAAGCAGCCTATTATTTGTGTAATCAACCTTTCCTTTGTTCAGAAAAGAGGGCTCTGTGCACATTAGAGTGTAAACAAATAGTAAAGACAAGTGTCCTGTGATATGGATGTAGTATAGGTGGGGTGTCACACAATTTTGAATCTTCCATCCATATCAGAGATGGCAATCACGCATCACTTACTTCTTAGCGAGGTCATCTCCGGGTAGCACTGTGTTCCCGTCCGAATCGCTGAGCGCCCCCTCATCCTCGTCATCGCCGACCATCCTAAGAGGGACAGGAGATTTTTGGCCGATGGCCCGAAAGGAGAAAGACAGTATGACCTTTTCCGCAAATTTGCCCTGTCATATTGAGTTGCGCCCTCAGTGCTGCTCTTGTATTTTGCAGACAGGGCAGTAACGTATCCAGAGAGTAGAGCAAAGCTTTAAACTGCGCATATTTACAATCCAAGAGATCAAACTATTGCTCGTAGCTTAAATTAACACAGTGTAATCGTCTACATCAGAGCATGCCTATTTTAAAATCGTATATACCTAAATTAATCACTTGTTTTGTGTGCTGCTTACCTGTGGTACGGCGTGCTGGGCTCGTCTATCTTCATCAGCCCGTAATCCTTGTCTGCCGGGTGATATGTGGCCAAAATGTTCATTTCATCCCATTTCTGTGACTTCTTCCTATAAGAGCAGACAGAAACAGCTTAACATGCGATTACAGATCAGTTATTAGCCCTGACGCAAGTATTCCCAGTGAGATCTGCTACTTTCAACGAAGGACTCTGCCCCACTTTGAAGCTGCCCCACACCGTGAACAAGAGACCGATCTCAGACGCAGCTTTAGCGTCTGTTTATAGAGTAGGGGGCGGCCGCTTCAAATTCTAGAGAGCGTTTGATTGGTCAGAAGTCTTGATGAGAAGCTGAAGTACGAGGTCGACGTCAAAAACTAGTTTATTCGTTTTGGTGGAAATGTCGAAACTGCAAGTTTTGGAATGCTTAACTCTTCTAATTGGGAATTGTGTCAAAACTTAAAGTGCCCCTACTATGGCTTTAAAAAAAAAAAAAAGATCTTTCATGCAGTGCGCCACGTAGCTGTATGTGAACATAAACTATCTGCAAAGTTGTGATGCCGACAGTTGACGATAAATGAAGTTGTCGTCTATCAAAAAAAAAAAAGTTGGCTCACATTTGCCTAAACGAGTCGTCAGCAATTCAAATCTTTTTCTGTTACGGCCACACGTCACGAAGTAACATATTTGCATAATGTCCGCCCACGTTCTACGTCGCGAACAAATTGCCCCGCCCACAAACAGTACAACTTCCATGTTGATTACACCATGTCGAGACGACGCTGTACCCAGCGCTGTCGTTCAGTTATAGCAATGGCTGTTTCGTTTTCCGACACACGCTGTAGAGGTAGACCAATCACGAAGGATTGAGGGATCACGGGAAGGCGGGGTTTAGACAAGACTAATTCCACAAACTGCTTCACACGAGTCGTTTACAAATTCTTTTAAAAATGGGGTCAAATTAAATCTATTTTTGGAGAAAACTAAAGTGTTTTTTGACCTTGCAGACATGTAAACCTGTTTTAAGAGACTCATGAAACAATATTAGCAACCTTTAAAATGGCATCATAGGGGCACTTTAAGACTAACATACCGATACTACCACCCAAAAATTCCTTCCAAAAGTGATCCACTTATTTAACGGCCCATTCACGGATGCGCATCTAACACACAGACATATTTATGGACCATCAATAAGACAAAGTGTTACAGCACAGCTCAAGTATGACCTCAATCAATCGATTAGGGCCTTCACTCAACACAATGACTGAACCACTTTCCAGCAGGTTAACCTCCTACAAGCTACAGAACTGAACTATCGTAGTATAAACCTGTCCTGTGTTCGACAGCCTGATGAAAACCCCGCGAGTGCTTTTGGTGAAATGGACGCAGCGGACTAGATCACCAACGCTCCTGCAGTAGCAGTCAAATGTGCCAATCCACACGGAAGAAGAACAGTTACACAACCAGCGTCTGGACGAGGTGGTGGGCTACAGTGCGCAAATCCACTCAAACCTGATTTAAATTGGCCTTTTTCAAAGAACCGCTGCTTTGACAATGGGATTATTTTTAGGTCTCTTTTACAGAGGTCTTGGATGCGATCAGCGCAAGATTTACGGACAGACAGATGAACATGAAGCAGGACCGAGGGCCGATCGAGCAACGCTAATCTCTTCAGAATGGATGTTCATGTTCCCCTCGCTAAATCATCAAGAGATTAGCTTCATTCACGCTTGACAGAGGTTTATTCCATCTCACACAGGAGCATACGGTGTACTGTTGCATGTAGTAGAGGTCAAGGTTTTCTTAACGGATCATAGGTTAGAAACCTTTAGTGGCCTTTAGTGACTTATTAGGAGAGAAAGCACAATATAACACAAGGGACTCGTCTGCGGTTTGGAGACCAGAATGCTGTGAAAACGTATAATTCATCACCACGGGAAAAAGTCCTGGAAAAACAATGGTTCAGGCAAAAATAAGACCTACAAGCTGGTACAGGATATCCTCCTCAAGTAACAAAAAAAGCTGACAAAGAAACATGGCTCTCACCTGCTACTGCAGGTGTCTGAGAAACAAATCATACTGTTAGGAAAATAATGCCTTCGTATTCTTACAGGATAAAGATGGGATATACAGTTAAGAAGTAAGTCCGTTAAAACATTTGACCAGCTGTGAGATGGAAACACTAAATTTGAACGATTTTCAATTAAAGGGTCATTCCACCCCAAAATAAGCATTTTGTCATTAATCACGGACCCTGTGCAGCCCTGCATTACACCTTATAATATAATCACTTGTTTGTTCTGTTCACTTACTATTTTGGCTGTTGCATGATTAAACTAAAAATTCTCATACACTTGCACTGAAGGAGGGCCCAGTGCCATATCTGAGACCAAAATATCAGAGACTTGGGGCTTTGCCAGTGAACAAAATGCCCTAGCAACCGCATAACGCACCAGAAGCACTTACAACACCTTAACAAATGCCCTGGGAACAACCCACACTCCAGCATTGTGGAGGGGGTTTCTCCTGTTCATTTATTCTTTAGGTTTATTATACATTAAAGAAATCACTAAACTGACGAATTGAAGAACCAGTGGTTTATCATATGACCACCAATTTTAGCCTGTTGGAAATGCTTTACAGCAGAATTTGGGTTGGCCTCATTTCATAAAGTTTATATTATTGATTCTGTAGCTTTTCTGAATGAATGACCCAGAGGTGCAGGAATATTTATCAAAAAAAAAAAAAAAAAAAATTAAATTAAATAAATAAAAACATTTACTAGAATCTATTTACCAGAAAAAAATGAAATAAACAGTTTTTCTAAAAATGAAATAAAATAAAAATAATATTTATTTTTTATTTTTATAAAATCAACTAATTAGAGATGTTTTATTATCAAAATTTTATTGAACATATCGCATGGAATCCAGAGAATTAATTGAAAACATGTAATTTGGTAAAATTGAAAAAAAAAAAAATAAATAAATAAAATAATAACAATAATAATAAAACAGATTTTATAGGCTTTAGGCCTTAAACATTTTTTTTTTGTTAAACTTTTAATAAATTAATAATACATTTGCCATGCTTTATTCTTTATTTATGTATGTTTTTATATAAATAAAACAGAGTTCACGGTGCCCTACTGCAGAAAAACATTTCAATTGAATGCCATTAAAAAAAAAATATATAAAAAAAATAGAAATGTTTTAGAACAGTAGGATATTTAATGGTTTTTAAAGATGTTTCTTCTGCTCATCAAGGCTGCATTTATTAGATTAAAAATCCAGAAAAAACT
>JAUCMU010000047.1:1530779-1546461 GCA_032275025.1 Enteromius treurensis | reverse complement strand
CCTGTTGCTATGACAGCAAGTCCCGGATGAGCGTCGAAGAACCGAACGATCCAAGATCATGCGAAATCGTCAACAATAGCTAACTTAGTTAGCGAGGTACGAAGAACGGACCCCAAAACAATAACCGTTATTGTTTTGTTTTGAATCGTCAGGAAAGGGAAAATGCCAAAATAATAAACAAAATCAGATCTTCCTAAAGGGTTTAAAACAATATAATTTATACCCAAAGAAAAACTAATAAAAGACAACTCCCTTACCTCTCTCCCAGACTATCGAAAAACAGGAGAAAACTATACAGTGCATTAACTAATAAAAAAGCAATATTACGTATTAAAAATGTAGAACAAAGCTAGTTCCTTGATAATTATTAAATACAAATATCCTCATTGAGAACTACTTGTAAACTGACCAACCTTAACCTAACATGTTAACTTCAAATTGATTAAATGATTAAAAGTATTTTAGTGAAGCTTCATCAAACCTACATCAACTGATTTTAATCTGAAAAACTTTGGTGACGAAATAATGTTTGTGAGAATTGGAGATTCGGTCACGATAAACTCTGATCTTACTGAAATAATGGATGATGATCTGATTCAGTGGAGGTTTGGAAATGAAAACACTTTAATCGCTGAAATCAACGTAACAGCTGACAGCGCGACTGTATTTGATGATGTTCCTGATGAGAGATTCAGGGACAGACTGAAGCTTTTTTTTTAATGCTTTTATTTGTCCTGTTCTTCAAATATTCTTGATATTAGTGTTTATTGACTGAGCTGATCTCAGTTTGATGTGTTTATTTCTCAGACTCTGTGCACTGTTGTGGTTCTACTGAAGCTGTGATACGATTGGTTCTCTCTGCTGTGGTGGGCGTGGCTATCGTCAGCCTTCTGATTTAATTCATCAAATCCGCAAGAGCTCAACAAGATTAAACACATAGTCCCACACCAGGTACATACAGTAAAATATGTCAATTCTCAGCTGTTTTTGCATTATAAATTGTCACATTTAATTTTTTTAATCATACATTTGTCCTTTTCGTAAAGTACTGAAATCTAAAGCAGGACGCTTTTGGCTTTTCGTGTGTGTGTGTTTTTTGTTCTTGGCATAAAAAAAATCCCTGATAAAACAGATCTCACTTTATTACTTCTGTTCATTTATCATCTGTATTTTCTTGCCTTTATCAATAAACTTCTCTCACGTTGAGCTTTATTCTGCGTGTTTTGTTATGTTTATTATGTTGAGCACAATCATTTTGGGGTGAATTCTAGACATAAGGCAGTGTGTTAATTGTATGCTAAGACTTAAACTGTTCCAGAGTTTAGTCACTAAAGGATCAACCGCTGCGGTTGATTTTCAATTTCTAGATATTATCAGCTGAGCAGAATTAGAGACTACAATGTGAGAGGAGCTTACTCAATAACTGAGGGGCTGAAGCATTCAGAGCTTCAATAGTAATGAGCAAGTTTGTCAAATGTATGTGATGTTTAACAGAGAACCGATGCAGAGGCAGGCTAATATGATCACACTTTCTGGTTCTGCTGCCATTATTGTAATGTTCATTCTTGCTTTTATATTGGCAAGAGGTGTTAAAGTCGTTCCCCTTACGTTCTTGGTGATTTTGCTGGATATGTAGGCAACTGTACATAGGCAATAGGTTAACTTAACTGAACTGATCTTTTAAATGATAAACTGTGCAGAGCTGTGGCCCTCCAGGAGTTGAGTTTGAGACCAATGATCTAGACAGCTTTAAAGATATGGCTTTTTATATTTGTTGAAGCAACTTTATTAATTATATGTAGTTTATAAACATTATTGTAAACATTGCAATTTCTTCTATAGTCATATTACATTTTTAAGAAAGGTGAATAATATATAGCTCGGTGCGTCCTCTTGTGGTCACAGGAGGCTTTTAAGTCACTTTGACAGCCCTAATTTCTAAACTCAGTTGCTCATTTAGATTGCAGCTGCCAACAACATCAGTGTATTTCCGGAATGTAAACATATATCCCGATAATTTTTTTTTTTGTGTGTGTGTTTTAATTTTTGCATCAATATTTTTCTACCTGATTTTGTGAAGCAGAAGACATTTGCACGAGTGGAACTATGATGTGGCTTTGTGAAAACCAAGGGGCGTTTAGGTTCAGTTAGAAACTGAAATAAACCAGGCTTTCTTGGTCAACTGGCCCCAAATAAAGTCAAATTAAATCGTTTTTACTGTGATGTAGACTTTTATTAATGCAGCCATTAGAATTGTCAAACTTCATGGTGGTTAAAAAGTAATTTTAGTAATTTAATACCAGTAGCAACACAAATAATGTTGTGTGTAGAGATGTAGGATGTTCATAACAGTGGAAGCGCGTCTTCACATGGTTCATCCAGCGGCGCTTCAGATGATTTTTTTGGCATTTACATGCATATATTATTAAACTTGACTTAGCTCATGATAATTCCAAGTCTCTATACGCCTCAGCTTCTCCAAAAATAAAGGACCGAGGTGGTGCTCTGGTGGGCGTGGCTGTCATAGTTGTACTTTTTGACATCAGAAGAAAATGTAATTTGGCTTATAACTCTTTTTTATTTTTTATCATAGGCCATTAATCTTAATTTATCTGTCAAATCGTTATACAGTGATCTGCTGGTGTTGATGCAGCTCAAAAGTGTCAAATGAAGATTATGAAAAAATCCTTTATTATTTTTACACCTTATATGATTTTCGATGCAAATTGAAAGACTTATAAGATATTTCCCTTAGATACGTATTACTGATATTTAACTTGATAACTACCGCAAGGATATCCATAGGTTTTTATAAAGTTATCCGTCTATGGTTTTCCATCCTAAGGTTCGAGTCTGTTTTATTATATTTATTATGTTGCACTTGTAGAGAATTTTTAATTCGGCAATGTGCCACATATAGCTTTACATTATTAAAACATTATTGTAAGACCGTCCTTGTTCTTTTTGAACTGCTAAACCATTAGTTTTTTTTTTTGTTTTGTTACGATAAGGACGATTTAAAATTATTTAAAATAATTCATCATTCAGTTTGCTGGTAAGCAACATAAAATATAGCTATGTAAACCACACGTTTCACATTTAACTGTCACTTTTTCTAGTTTACAATCACAGAAAGAATCTCACTACACTTGTTTTATTTCCACACACTTCCTTCCCCGTATAGTTCACGTCACGCACTTCACAGAGACCCCGCCCTCGACGCTGACTCCTCACTCGTGGTCTCCTCTGATTGGCCGCGCGGCCGGCCAATGGTTCTCAGCCATCTGTGCAGGAACACAACCGAGCCATATTTCACTGACCATTCGCCCGAGCGCCATTCATTATTACATCGGGATCTACATCTAATACAGATAATTTAACAGTGCAGAGATGCGGATCGCTGCTGTAACGTGCTTTATATCTGCACTAGCGTTTGCTGCATATGCAGATGTGTATTTTAAAGAACAATTTCTGGACGGAGGTAATTTTCACTTCCTTGGTCGTGCATGACATCAGTTATATTGTCACTGTTTTATTGAGATGGAAGTATTTTTTGGAAATGTCAAAAGAATGCGTCTTAAGTGTATTTTTATGATGTATTGAGCAAGTTTACTTTCATGCATTTCTGCGGTCAAAGCCTGTTGTCAGTGTTCCTTTCATTTACTGTATTTGCATACCAAACTGTGTTTTACAACTTAACAAGTCATGCTAAGAATACATGATTTGTGAAAATGATTACATTTTTGTCTAAATGCATTAGTTACTTACTCATGGATTATTACAAACGAGAAATATCTTTTATGAGTAAAAGTGTTAGGTTTTGGTTTCAGTTCACTTTTTAGACTCTACTTTTATTGTTTTGTTAAAGAAATGTATGTTCATTATCTGTTGTTTTTAACTTATAATTATTTGCTTAATTTCAATTGTTATATTTAAACTTGTGATATACATACATAGGCCTGTGTGTGTGTGTGTGTGTGTGTGTGTGTGTGTGTGTGTGTTTTATACCATTGTATTAAAAACATAGTGTTAAATGAAAAATACAGTATGAAATATTAACTCTCATTGATGTAACCTAAAATTATTGCTGGGTGACGGCAACAAAATCACTTAAAAATTGTCAGAAATAAGCTGCACAAAGTATATTCGATATCAATTGATATGATATGAAAAAAAAGTCCCATTGATGTTGAGCATTCTTATATGTTTGCGTTGTCTCTCCAGATGGTTGGAAAAGTCGATGGGTGGAATCCAAACACAAATCCGACTACGGCCAGTGGAAACTGACCTCAGGCAAATTCTACGGCGATGCCGAGCTTGATAAAGGTCAGAGGTCACGCCTTCTTTCCGGCACTCAATTGCTTATGCAAATGCATTCATCTTAAAAGAAAATGCAAATAAGTAGAAGTCGATAATTTAATTTGTTGGGATTTTTTTCCATTCAAAGGTTTGCAGACGAGTCAAGATGCCCGGTTTTATGCTCTATCCAGTCGCTTTGACTCATTTAGTAATGAGGGTAAAACGCTTGTCATCCAGTTCACTGTGAAACACGAGCAGAAGATCGACTGTGGTGGTGGTTATGTGAAAGTTTTCCCCGCTGACCTGGACCAGGCTGATATGCACGGCGATTCACAATACTACGTCATGTTCGGTAAGTCATGATTGGTGGCTTTAAGTGTCTCTTTCTTCTACCAAGAAAAGCAGCAAAGTGTCAAAAGCATTGACATCCAAGCAGTCCAAACTGGTAGCGTTTCCTTTTACTATTTTTACATATAATTTTGACTTTGATCTTCCTCATAGGACCCGACATCTGTGGCTACAGCACCAAAAAAGTTCACGTCATTTTCAACTACAAAGGCCAGAACCACCTAATCAAGAAGGACATCAAATGCAAAGTATGTTTTATTAATGTAATTAATATATCTCAAGATTTCATCACATCTTGTTGCAATTTAGTTCTTCCGCTTGCGCCCATCAGGACGATGAACTCACGCACCTGTATACGCTGATCCTGCGGCCAGACCAGACGTATGAAGTCAAAATCGACAACGAGAAAGTAGAATCGGGTTCTCTGGAGGAAGACTGGGATTTCCTTCCTGCAAAAAAGATCAAGGATCCCGAGGCCAAGAAGCCAGAGGATTGGGACGACCGGGCAAAAATCGACGATCCTAAAGACACAAAACCTGAGGTCCATTTTCAGTTGACAAACCTGTAGTGTGCAAAAATATTTTTCAAATGTTGTTCTTAGACTTGAATCCAATGTTGTTTATATTTAGGATTGGGACAAACCTGAGAACATTCCCGACCCTGATGCCAAGAAACCAGACGATTGGGATGAAGACATGGATGGAGAATGGGAACCTGCCATGATCCCGAACCCAGAGTACAAGGTACAAAATAACAGTCCTCGCATAGAAGACCCTGATATTTCGAGATCTACCAAACATGAAGCTATAAGGTGGTTTGAACGGGTCGGATTCCTTCAGACTTCAGACCACTTAAGAGTCAGGATAGGCTTCTAGAAGAAGGTTTTGGGTTTAGTACCAAGTAGGCTCTTGGAGTTTTTGAGAGTGATCTCATGTAGAAGATATTGTAAAATCTATTGAACATTAAGCCATAAAGTGCTTCAGATTGGTCTAGTTTGACGACTTTAGACCACTTTATATTAGTCTTTTTTGCAGGTTAAGCTGCCAGTAGAGGGTTTCAGGTTTAAAACCAAGTAGGTCTGGACTTCCTAGAAGTTTTAAGAGTAATTCATGTTAAAATGTCATTATCAGAGATGTTCTTGCATAGAAGATCCAAAAATTGAAAGATCTACCCAACGTAAAGCCATTAAGTGCTTCAGAGTTCAAAGTGATGGTTTAAGACCATTTTGGGGCATTTTGAAGACCAAGTAGATCTGGACTCTCTAGATATTTTTTGAGAGTGAGTAATTTTACCTTTCATTATCAGATACATTCTCATGTAAAAGATACTATTATTTTAAGTTCTACCAAGTATTTGGATTAGTTTGAAAGTTTTAGACCAGTTTTGGGCACATGGGAAACCAGTTGAAACCCCTTTTTTGTATGGTAAGCTGCGAGAAGGTTTGGGATACCAAGTAGACTTGACTTTCCATGAGCTTTTAAGAGTGATTATTGTTCTCATCTCGTTATCAGCGATATCCTCATGTAACAATTTTAAGATCTACCAAACAAGCACCATAGTGCTTCAAACTGGTGAGATTGGTCTAGTTAGAGTTTAGTTTAGAGCACTTGGGAGACCAGCAAAAAACACTTTAGACTTTAGGTTTAGAACTGTGTGTCTACTGTGTTTCAAGTCTTATTGATCTTCTCAATCAGAGTGATAGTTCATTATGCAAAAAATCAGTTTTACCAACCGGCTAATAAAGCTATGTTTATGTAGGGCGAGTGGAAACCAAAACAGATCGATAACCCCAACTACAAAGGCACCTGGATTCACCCCGAAATTGACAACCCTGATTATACTCCAGACGACTTCATTTACAAATCTGACAACATTGGTGTTCTGGGACTGGATCTTTGGCAGGTATGGTTAAGATTGGCATACCGTTAAGTTCATTTGTAGGTTTTAAACAAATTGGTTTGTTTTTGTTTTGTTTTTTATATTTTTATTGCAACCATTTTGTAGTTTAGTGATCTTTTGACCTTTCTTACAGGTAAAAACCGGAACGATCTTTGATAACTTCCTAATCACAGATGATGTTGAGGAGGCCGAAACATTTGGTACAGAAACGTGGGGCGCAACAAAGGTAATTGTGTTTTGACAACGTTACAATTAAAAACTTGCAGTTATTACATGTGTTTATGCAACATTGCTAATTATCCGTAAATACTGATGACATGTTGTTTTTACGTATCAGGGACCAGAAAAGAAAATGAAGGACCAGCAGGAAGAGGAAGAACGTATGAAGCGTGAAGAGGAGGAAAAGAGCAAGAAGGATGAAGATAATGAGGAAGATGACGATGATGATGATGAGGATGAGCCAGAGGAAGAGCACACAGAAGAACCTCCTGAGGAGGAAGAGGAGGGTGAGGACGATACGGCCCCTAAAGACGAGTTGTGAAGAGGAGTTTCCTTCTGAATGAGCAGATCTGATGTGTTTCTGATGTCTTTTTCGTTATATATGTGGTGTGAATATTTGGCCCTGCCTCGTTCTAGAAACATGTCGCATCCCGGAACTCTTGATTTCTTTTGGTTTTGCTGCTAGGAACCCCCCCCCCCCAGCACATCTATAGTACCACCTGATAAACTTTAATTAATGTTTGGGTTTCTGTCCTGTCTCGAGTTGCGCAAGGTGAAATTCTAATGTATCATTTGTTGGATTTGCACTTTTTTAAAATAAATGATTTATTTTTAAATGATTGTCTGGCTCATATTTTGTGGATGTTAAATTGTCCTAATATTTGGTCGAAAGTAAATGTTTACTAATCTATGTCTAATCGAATATTACAACAACAAAAAGACGATTAAAAGATTTGCATTTGTAAAAATTACATTAAAATATTAATATATAAAAATATTTTTTATTATATTTTCTGGTTTCATTTTAATTTTGAAGTTGTAGTAATTTTTTGTTTGTCAATTTTAATAGTTTCTGTTTAAAATATAGTTGTTGTTTTTTAAAGCCGTCTGTAAACGAAAATGAGAAATTTGATTAAACAAGTAAACAAACCATTTGGTTTTTTGTATTTTTTTTTTTTTTTTTTAACTATAAGTGATATTTATTTGTTATAATGACAAAAAAATGTTTCATTAAATGGTTAAGCTCTTTAAAATTAAGTAGTTTTAAAATGTTAATAGTATACACATGGATAATAAAAATGTCTTGAAATATAATAGTTTATATTTAAGTGTCTTAAGGAATATTCAGGGAATGGCTCTCAGGGAGCCATTTTGTTGTGACGTGACAAGAGACCCTTTATCAACATCAGAAAACGTTACTTTTTATTTTTAATGACAAGACAAGGTGATCTGAAGGTATTAATGGGTAGAACATCAAGTAAATCTCATGATAATGTTAAGAAAATGCATTCTATCTTGATTTAATTTAAACAGTGTGTCTTCAAGTCAATTAAAATCAATAGTTTGTTGAAAACTTTAGGTATAAATTATTTTTAAAACCATCGTGTATTTCTAGATAATATTTCTGTGAGTGTTTCAATGTAGACTACCCTCCGTTTTGTGGTCTTCGACATGCTCGTTTGTCACTGGCGGACCTAGTTCTGAGGAAAGCTTTAGAAACGTGTTGCTGCTATTTTATCTCAAATAAAGCCAGTCTCACATTCATAAGACTCTTTGGGGTCACTGTACGTCCATGTGTCTTGTCCAATTCAGCAAGTAGATGGCGTCTTCCCATAGCACAGGCGCCTCATCCCTCCTGAAGATAGCTGAGTCACATCTCCACGCGCGCTCATTGAAGACACGTCCGAGGCGGTATTTCGCGGGGTCTCGCGCTCAAACACAATGCTGACGATCACTCTGAAGACCCTCCAGCAGCAGACGTTTAAAGTGCAGATAGACGAGGAGCTGACGGTGAGTGTGCGCGTCTGTGCCCGTGTAAACATGCCAGCGAGCGGGCATGACGCGCTGGGAAACGCCGCGGCCTCCGGCAGCTGCCGCGCGTGAAACAGTCGCTGTCATTGTACAATATTACATTATAACAGGTGACGTCACCGAGCCGCACATTCTAACGGCTGTTAATTTGTAAAATAACGGTCGCTTTATTCACTAACGGTATGTTTACACTCTCGTCTTGTGGCAAGCCGCTTTAACACCTATTCGATTAAACTAACAAGTCTTGTTAATGTTACTTATTACTTATCTTAAATGCTAGCAAGTAGTCTAATAGTGTTTCACTGATAACTATCCATTACTTATTCTAGGACGCTAGTTACTCCAATAGTAAGTCACTAACGCCTACTCATTAGACAGTTCTACTAATTATTGTGTTGTTACTCGTTTAAAAAAAGCAAATGGTTGTCACTAAACTCTTTGGTGGCTTGTTAATTACCAACTTGTTATGGTTTGTACCTCTTCTAGCTTTCCTGTTTATTTGAGCCAAATATGTATGTTACTTTTATTTTGTATCAGTAGTAGTATGAGTTCCAGCGTTAGCCAACTAACCTGTATATTGAATAGACACTAATATTTATTAAAATAAATACAAAATAACGTATGCCAACTACTACGACTAGTATAATTTATGTTTACCAAAGATATTTTTTTAAGTAATAAATGAGTACTGTACAGTTTGGTAAATCTTACTAAACGGTTAAAAATGCTACTAATAACTGGAATACACAGTAGTGTGTGCTTGTTTCGTGTTTCTGAATGAATATTAAAACAGCTTGCCATCCTTCTTGTTTTCCTAGAATGACAATGCATTACTGATTTGTATTGTATTTATGTTATGATCTGTTATTGTTTAAAACTTCATCTCATACAATGTATCTTGGTCATTTAAATGGCTAGTTGTTCTAAATGGGTTCTTTTTAATAAGTATGAAATCAAATGACGTCATTCATTATTCAGCATATGCCCATATGAATCGATTGCTTTGGCTCTTGAAGATAGTTTGGAAAGCACATGACCATTAGTTGCCAGCTTTCATAATCACACAGTTGTTGAGTCTCATTTTGTCCTTGAATTGTGAAGACGTTTCTGATGAAATTCTGTCCTTGTATATTGTAAATACAGGTAAAGGCTCTTAAAGAGAAGATAGAGGAAGAAAAGGGCCAAGATGCTTTTCCAGCTGTCGGTCAAAAACTAATCTATGCAGGTGTGTTTCTTTGTACATTTGTTATTTCTGTTATTGCAAAGCTTATGTAATTACTGCCAAATTAAACTTTTTTCCATATCCTTCTGCAGTTTTAATAAGATGCTCTTCAATTTTTGAAATTGTATTTGTGTTTTTCTCTATACAACGCAGGGAAAATTTTGAATGATGATATACCTCTAAAAGAATACAAGATAGATGAGAAGAACTTTGTCGTGGTGATGGTTACAAAGGTAAATCCGTTTGATCTCCTTCATGAGCTCATTGCCTTTTTTTTTTTTTACATGTATATGCAAGTTTAAACCCATCCTAGCCTTAAAAAAAATATTTTTCTTCAATACGTTCATTCAAATTTTGGGATGTTGCATAAAGCAAGTTTTTCTAATGGAACTGCCGTTAATACACCAGCTTTACTGACGTGATGCGCATGAATACATTGTGCGATATATTGCGAAATACGTAGGAATTCCCCTGAGATTGGGTTGGTAAACTACAAAAATGCTAATTTGTAAAAGTTAACACGAGGTAACACGAATGTATGGCCTGGTATGCGTAATGTATATTTGTGGATCTGTGTTAACGAGGATCATTTTAACAATATTGTCGTCTATACGCAAGTTTTGCCGAAAAAAATTTCATTTTTAGTGCAAATGTTTGTCAAAATGTACCCTGTGTAAATTTGGTGTAATTACTTCACAGAACACTGTCACAAACACATTCACGAACATCAGACATAAAAACGAAAGATAACACTGCCATTGTTATTGCGTTTAATTTGCGCGCAAGTTTATTTTGTAGGAAAAAGAGACAATTTGCGTATGTTTTTGTCCCCTTGAAATCGTTTCTTTATCTTCATGTATTTTATGCAAAATTTCATATCAAGTTATTCGCAACTTTGGATAGACTATGTTAAAGTTCATTACCAGGTTTCTATAGTTCTCTGTGCAGTTGTGTTTGTTTTTCTACAGGCCAAGCCTGCAGCACCTCCACAAGCTCCTGCTCCTGCTACTGTTCCTGCTCCCGCGCTGGCAGCTGCCGTTACCGTTAGCGCGACTGACGACGAAACCCCCGCACATCCGCCCTCAACTCCTGCTGCGCCACCTGCTGTCTCCACAGTGCCTGTATCGACCCCCACTCCCGCTCCTATAGAACCAGCGGCATCAGCGGAACCGCCCACACCAGCCTTCACAGCGCCCCCTGTTGCTGAGGAGGCTGCTGAGGAAAAGCCTGAGCCTGTTAGCGTGACTCCTGCGCCGATCTCAGAAGAGGAGAACCAGGAAGCTGAAGAGGAGCAGGCCATCGCCCAATCAGAGGCCAGGTACGGCCAAACCCACACACACCAAAAAAAAACTGTTTTTATCACTCAAAGAATTAAAAATTCATCTATTCGTCGTCTGTTTTGTTCAGCATTACAGATGAATTGGGTCTTTTAGAAGCAGCTGCATCTATACTAGGTACGATTGGGTTTTCGGTTTTCTTATAAGCCAGGTAAAGAGAAAAGAACTTGACTTTAACATCGGTCGCTTTTCATTTCTTTAGTTACAGGTCAAGCGTATGAAAATTTGGTTACGGAAATCATGTCGATGGGTTATGAGAGAGAACAGGTGATTGCTGCCTTACGAGCAAGTTATAACAATCCGGACAGAGCCGTGGAGTATCTGCTTATGGTGAGACTTACAGATTTACCTAATATTGAGATTAAAATGCTAATACAACTAGTTTTGTTTAAAGTCAACATGAAATGTCATTTGCAACCTTTTTTGTTTTGTAATTTCTGAGTGAAACAGGAAATTTGATTGATATTTGCACTTTGCAACTCTTAAATATTGCCATTTGCTTGATAGCATGCTTAATATGCTCAACTTCACTTTTTTTAAATAAAAAAAACAAAAATGACTTTGTACAAACTTTGTATATACATAATGAATACTAATACTAAAATGTATTTTTTTAATGATGTGTAATTATTTAAATACACATTAAATAAATATTAGTACATTGCAAAAAATATATATTATAATAATAATAAATAAATCGTTTATATATATTTTAAATTAAGTTAACACATGAAAATATAAAAAGATAAGTTGCATAAAGTATTAACTAGCATAAATAACAATTGTAATGAGAATTATGATGATTAATACTAACATTAATTTTAAACATAGATAAATTATTTAAATGTACATAATATTAATATGTAATATTAATTTTAATATTAAATATTAATATTAATGCTATACACTTTCACTTGATGCCACCTAATAATTAAATTAAATTTAAAAAAAAAAACTATTATAAATATGTTTAGTACTTGTATTAAAATTTAATTAATTTTAATTAATAATAGAAAAGAACACTAAGCAAAGTTTATTTTAATTCTTTAAATTAATTTTCTTTGTCTTTTTAAACCTGGAAACTTTATTTTGAACATGTAAGCAATAAAAAAAAAAAACATTACCTTAAACATATCCAAAAAGGACTAGGAAGAAGGATAGGCTTATTTAATCTTACCCCAATAAACAAATACATACATGAAAATACATTTATTTAGAATATCACCAATGCATTGTGCGCATAATTAATAGTAATGTGGTCAACCCTGCTTTCATGTTGACATGGAATAGTGCCTAGCATAAAGCGCACAGATTCACAAATGACTGAGCTGTTAATGTCCATTCCTCAGGGTATTCCCACAGAATCAGAGCAGCCGCCGCAGGAAGTAGTGCGGCCCACGCCGGTGTCCAACCCCACCCCTCCAGCACCACAGAGACCTCAGCCCCCGCCCGCCGCAGCCGGTGAGTGGACATGTGTTCACGACGTCTGGAAATCTGCCCTGCAGCTGACGCCTTCTTGCTAATTCGCTGAACCATTATTTCGGTAGCATAGCTGACGGCCATGTAGCTTGGCAAAGACTAATAGAGGAGATGCATGAAAAAGTTTCTTTGTTATAGGTTTCATATTCAAAGGTTCTGTGAAACTGTATTTTCAGTTAGTCAGTTGCTGCACTAAAACAGAAAGAGAGAATAAAAAACAATTACAAAACACCTCAAAATTACTAAAACATTGACTAAAATTTGACCGCAAATTCAAGATATTAATAAAAACTTTAATAATATTTAATTCATTTTCACTACAATACAAACAATTTTGGTAATAATCATTCTTAATGTATAGTAACTTGCACCTTTACAGAACTAGTCAAAAAAAATGTAATTAAAGCATATTATAGTTTGTGTTAATATTAGGGTTTTTTTGAAGTTCCGCTAAAAAAGGCTGCAAAATTATTAAATAAAGGTAAAATAAAGTTTCAAACTTAACTTCAGTACTTCAGCTCATACTAAACGGTAATTAGAGATTAAATAACATGATTGTTTTTTGTTTTATTTCATAGAAACTATAGACAGCAAAAAAGGGTAAATGTAAATAGTTAAAAAAAACTTTTGTGTTATTGGTGTTTTATTTTTACATTTATATATTTATATATATATATATAAACAGACAAACACAAAATTATTTATTTAAAAAAAAAGTAAAAATAGATAATATAACAATTAAGTCAAATGTGAAATTGAATTCATAATGGCATATCAGTGATGCTAAAATAACACTTAATTAATATTTGTATTATATTTTTATTAAAAAAATTAATTTATAATATAAAAAAATATATATTATATAATTTTATTTGTATTGTAAATAATTAATATTAATATAATTTCATTTAAAATTATTATTAAAAAAATTATATTTGAATGAAAATACAATTGTTAACATTAATACTCTTTGCATAATTAATATCATGTTGATTTTTGGCTAAGTTTGTGAGGGTTCAGAGATATGACAAAGCGGACACTTTGTTTACTTTCTCATTTTGAGGCACTGAAAAGAGACAGTGTTGCAGTAGGAAACACAATGGCAGCGTACCAGCATCCCGGGCCACTCATACAGCTCTTATTGTCCTGTGAACAGGTGCGGAGTCAGGAGCGGCACAGGCCTTGCCGAACCCGCTGGAGTTCTTGAGGAACCAGCCTCAGTTCCAGCAGATGCGTCAGATCATCCAGCAGAACCCGGCGCTGCTCCCAGCGCTCCTGCAGCAGCTCGGCCGGGACAACCCCCAGCTCCTGCAGGTGGGTGGTGCTTAGCACGGAGCCGGTACCAATGGATGCACAACGTTCAATCTGCGCTTGCTTTTTTTCCATGCAGCAAATCACGCAGCATCAGGAGCGATTCGTGCAGATGTTGAACGAGCCGCAGGCAGGCGACGCCGGAGCCGCTGAAGCCCCCAGCGTACCACAGACCAACTACATCCAGGTCACGCCGCAGGAGAAGGAGGCCATCGAGAGGGTATGCTAACAATGCTACGAAAGTTTGACTTGAACGCGTAATATAAATTCTGTGATGCTAGGGGACAGCGAACAAGCCAGTGTGAAATTTAGTTTTACTAGATACCAAGTTACACAAAATTACATTATATATTATTACAAATTTTAGTTTTAATAATGAATTAAAAATCATAGAGTGGGCAGTCATTTCCCACGTTTTAGCATTGTATAAAATTGCGTTATGTTTTCTAGTTAAAAGCTCTGGGGTTTCCAGAGGGACTCGTCATCCAAGCCTACTTCGCCTGCGAGAAGAACGAAAACCTCGCTGCGAACTTCCTGCTCCAGCAGAATTTTGATGATGAGTGAACATTAATCGTTTAGACGTGACGACACTTGGAGGACGGCAACGGAGAGAATGCAAGCGATGGGCCGCATGTTGCGCGTGTGCGTGTATGCGTTAAAGCGAATAGGGCGTCGACTGGTCTTCCATGATAATTTTCATGGAGTTTAAACTGAAGCCATGATGTGATGTTATTAAACGCACAGCTTTTCTTTTTTTTTTTTGGATAGATAGATAGATAGATAGATAGATATAGCCGATCCTTTACAACGAGGTGTCCGTTGTCTGTCTGGTTTCTGCTGCTATCTCTGCTGTGTGCGTCAAGTGAGGTTATATTATCAGTTAAAACCCTGCCAAGAAAGATCTCGAGGTCATCGCTCATTTCTTGCAGTTGATTTTCAGTATTAATAATGAGTCGTTTCAATCCAAGTAGATGCCAAATTTAATTTGTCGCCAATGAAAACAAGGCTTTGATGGATAGACGTACGTCTCAACACGTGGTAATCATTTATGTTGCGTTTTCTCCACTGGAATATTTTTGGTAATGTTTCAAATTAAATACGGTGTCTACTTATGCCATGTTATGTTTTTTTCGGTGTTTACTTCTCTCTAATTATGAGCCTATGCTGTGTAAAATACAATGTTTATACAGTGGATGTCACAAAACTACCTTTCAACTCATCTGTTCCCCTTGAATGAAACCATTAATATAACAAAATAAACCAAATTGTCTGGACTGCATGGGTGTGTTAGTATCTTTAAACCCATGTTTAAAATAAGACCTGTTGATAACATCTACGATCATGAGTTATAGGTTAAATAAGCATTAACAGTTGATACATGGCAGTCTAGTTGGTTAATGAACTAGGTTTTAAGTTTATTTCTGTTATTTGATAGGGCACGTTTAACAAAAACAAAATTCTGTCTATCTTTTATTCTATTTCTTTAACATAAAATTAGACATTTGAAGAATGTTGGTAACCAAAAAAGGTAAAAGTAGCCTACCTACAAAAACTGTAGCTATTGCTTCCCATTGTATTTAAGAAACACTATTGCTGCGTCCGATATGGCATACTGCTTAAGTAGGTACTACATTTAAAACCGAACGTACTGCCCGACCGTTAAAACAGTACGTTCTATATAGTATGAATGGAACTCGGACGTACTACATCCGCCATATTGATGTTGTCACGTGTCACGCGTCGTCACAACAGCGCG
>JAUCMU010000047.1:1519034-1530614 GCA_032275025.1 Enteromius treurensis | reverse complement strand
AATTTCGAATGCTATGAATTCGGACATACTACTCGCCTCGCATACTGTTTTTCGCGTACTATATAGTAGGGAAGTAAGCGATTCGGACGCAGCATATGAAAATCAATGGCTACCATTAACTATATCCAAACAGGCGATAGTAGTCATTGACGTCCATAGTGTTCTTATTTTTTTTCCATGCTATGGAAGGCAATGGTTGTCATCAACTATTTGGTTACAGTTGACAGGAGTGTATTATAGTTTTCATAGTTTAGTATGGAAAAAAATACTATGGAAATCAATGGCTACCTTCAAATGTTTGTTTACCAACATTTAATTTAATTCTTAATTTTCTATTTGCATCCCTTTATTAACTCTAAAGTTCCCACTAGAACAATTCAGTATGCAGTAGAAACTGATTGAGCAGTGGTTTTGAATGGAGCCCGAAATGCTGCAACAATTGTAGGTATTTATGTGGTTAAGCAACTGAATGTGGTCGAGTGTCTCAGCGGGTCTCAAAAACCTCATAAATATATGCATTGTAATTTGAATATTTGTATATTCGAGTGAAGGAAAAAACAACAACAACAGTGTTGCACACTTAAGACTGTGCCAAACATAATTAGAAACTGGAAATGGATGAAATTACAGAGCTAGCTGCAATGCTTGAA
The DNA here is from genome assembly GCA_032275025.1 of Enteromius treurensis. NCBI lineage: Eukaryota > Metazoa > Chordata > Actinopteri > Cypriniformes > Cyprinidae > Enteromius > Enteromius treurensis. Next base: position 1,529,964 of record JAUCMU010000047.1, on the reverse strand, counting down.
GTGGATGCAGAATGCATATATTTTTATATAAATGATGTGTCCTGCTCCTATAGCCTAGTTTTGAGTTAAAAATGCTGGAAGGGTATTTTTACTAGGTATGCTAAAAAAATGTATAGGTGTTCTGAAAGGTACAGGCAAAACTAAGCGTCCTGTTTACATTAGGTGATGCAGTTTTTAATTTCAGCATTTTATATTCTTTTTTTTTTTTTTCGTCTTGGGGGATTTGATGTGTGGAGAAAGTGAATATGGAGGAGTTTGGTCTTAAATGCAACAGCACATAAGGGTTTGCTGAGTGATTTATGAATGTATTGTTTCAGTGGTGTGTGAAATAAATTGCTTTTAAAAACCATACCGAAATGGATTTAGTTTCATTTATTAATAACGGTTCAATAATCAGACTGCATATTTGTTTCTAAATCCACAAGAAGTGTATTTAAAAAAAAATATTAGGGTATTAAGAGATTCCCATACACATACTGATGTTATTACATTGTACTTACATTGTAGTTAATGACTATTACTATGAAATCCACGATAACCAAATCTTTTATGTGTAAGTTTATGAGGCCATCTACTGGCCAATATGTTAGCTCACTCCTCGTTAGTATAGTGGTAAGTATCCCCGCCTGTCACGCGGGAGACCGGGGTTCGATTCCCCGACGGGGAGAAAAGCAATATTTTGGAAACCCATTTTTGTTTTCAGTGGGTTTGGGACCTTTTTTTTAATTAAAGGACCACTAAAGTCAAATATGACTGACCATTAACATAACAGACCGTGAGTTTTGAGCTATGGTTCTGTTCTGAGCAAGAACTCCCTGCACATCCATGCAGCCTAGCATGGATAAGAGCAGGGAGAGACACAATAATAATGAACATATCATAAAAGCTCAATAATTTAATATAAGAATTGAATTTTAGAAAGTCTGTTTCAATGGAGAATCAGAAGGCCATATCCTTACAGACAAAAGGAGGATTTGGGGATGGAGGAGGGTAATTAGCTATCGAGCAACACGAAAGCTGGTGATAATACTCAATCTTTATATATGAATCATATATATTGATTCTATATATGGGTGCTGTAATAGGTGTCGCATCCCTTAAGACAGATGTGAACTTTAAAAATGTGGCTTTAAAAGTTACATACCGTACATATAGGTTAGACATGTTCAGATGTCCAACATCTACCCCCTGTGGTTTGTTGTGGTATTGACCTCGACAAAAAAACAAGTTGGACCAGAGCTTAGGAACTGCGAAAGATTTAGTTGAGGAGGATCAGGTCTCTGTCGTAATTGGTCCTGACATAGTGCTACAGATGGAGGGAGAGTTGTTTTTCATGTATCGTCAGCATTTGGCCCAGCCTAGTCACTTGTTTTTTTGGGGGGAGTGGGGTTTGGCGGTGGTTAGCACACCACCAGGAAGCATGTTAAGATCAAATACACAATACACAGAAGGCCTTATGTAGGTAACATATATATAAGGCCATCTACTGGCCACTTTTTCATCTCTCTCCTCGTTAGTATAGTGGTAAGTATCCCCGCCTGTCACGCGGGAGACCGGGGTTCGATTCCCCGACGGGGAGGAATGCATTCTTTTGAAAACCCACCCATTATCTACGGGTTTGAGACGACAAAGGCTTTTTGTTCTGCAACAAAGAGTGGACTTGTGGCCTCAACTTAGGCACAGAGAAAGATTTTAAGAATGAAATGTCTATAATGGCATAGTGCTCCAGGTGGAGAGAGAGTCCTTACTTCTGGGCCTTGGTTTTTGGCAGTGGTCAGGAGATCACCAAAATGCATATCAGGATAAAATCAGAAGTTGGACCACCCTTTTTTGGTTGTAATGCTCTGGATGTATATGAGCGACAAGATAAGTTCTGAGAGGTACACAGAAGTCCAACAGTTGAATTTAAAATTGTATTATTGTTCATTTCATTATTCATAATTAAATAGATCAATGCAAGGATATACCCAGACTGTAATCTGCACCCTTGTGCAATTGTTTGAATTTGACAATATTAACAGTGCAAATCTTTAAAAAAAAAGAATGGCATAATGTTATTATAAAATGCCAGGTCTTTGTATTTTGTAAATATAAGAAATTCCACACAGTGGTTTCTCAAGTGAAGTTATTCCCAAAGTAGCATATTCTACATGTGTTAAAGACCTTTAGTCCAATATCTACCCCTGGTGGTTTGTTGTGGTATTTACTCGACAAAACTTACATATGTACACATTATAAGCCCTGATGTTTAGATTAACTCAGTCCTAGAAAGATACTGCCCTAAATGTCAAAAGCCTTTTTGTGTGCTTTTTCAAATTGGTTCTCTCTAGCACTTTAAACAAGATATATTTAGCCCTTGTTTTTATTTGCTTGCTGACCCCATTCCCACAGAGAGTGTGTGACAGGTTAGAGCACGGATATAACTGTCACATGAGACACTTCAGCAGAGAAATGAGTACTGGGAGGGTGAGTGCACAGTCATGGCTTGTGCAAAGCAAGATAAGGCTACGTTTGACCAGAGCTTAGGAGTCGAGAAAGATTTAGTTGAGGAAGAGCAGGATGCCATCAAAGTTGCTCCGGACACAGTGCTCCAAGTGGAGGGGGAGTTGTTCTTTGTGAACCGTGAGCAATTGGCCCACCTGAGTCCCTACTTCCGAGCCTTGTTTTTTGGCGGTGGTCTGGAGAGCACCCGGAAGCACATAGAAATTAAGGGAGTTGGACTTCAGCAGTTCCACACACTAATGGAGTTTACAAAGAACGTGAAGCTGAACATAGACTGCAAGAATGTCCTTGACATTCTGGAGGCTGCAGATTTCCTCCAGTTGGATAGGGCTCGGTTACTCTGCTGCAAGTTCTTGGAAAGACAACTGCATCTTAGTAACTGCTTGGGAATGATGGCCTATTCCTGGCAGCTAGGCTGTCTGGACCTCTACGCAGCAGCAAGGGACGTAGTCTTGACACACCTACCTGCCTTAGCCTCCGAGCAGGACTTTTTGTTCCTCCCGAAGGAAAGCATTGCTGACCTCCTTTCTAGCGATAACTTAAGCATTCCCAAAGAAGACTTGGCTCTTGATGTGGCCCTTCGCTGGGCAACATTTGACCCAAGTCGGGAAGAGGACTTCATGGAACTGGTGGGTCTGGTTAGGCCCGAGTGCTTAAGCCTACCCTACATTACTGATCTTCTGACCAAGATAAACAGTTCAGACCCACGTGCTAAGCTCATTTGTAGACTGAATGATAACTTGCCCAGCAGTTGGACTATGGGCAGGTCCATGCCTAGAACTCGCTCAAGGGAAACTCTATTTGTTCTCGGTGGACCACATGAGCAAGAAACACAGCTGCTGTATCAGTTTCACCCCTCCAGTGGAAGGTGGCAATCCCATCCACCCCTGCAAAAGAAGTGTCTCACACAGTACTCTGTGGCTGCAATAGGTAATAATCTCATCACATTTTAACCTTCCTTAACTTGTTGGCATAAGGCCAATATCTAAAATATTATTCTTGCTCTAAGGGGACAACATAGTAGTGACTGGAGGCTACTTCCGGGATGTGTTATGGTTTAGTGTGGACTGGGTGAGCATTTACGAGCATGGCAACAAGCGATGGGTGGACGGCCCAGCAATGCAGAAGTCCAGACACAGCCACTGCTCAGCGGCTCTGGAGTTCCAGATGTTTGTGTTTGGCGGCAGCATGGACGAAGGACCTGTGGCCGACGTCGAGAGGCTGGTTTTGGGGGCAGAGGAATGGGACACTGTCAGCCCCATGGTGCGGGCTGTGGAAAGGGCAGCCATTGTCACTTTGGGGACTAGTATTTATGTGGCCTGTGGTCTAGATGAGAATGGGGATGTTTACAGTGGGATTCAGAGGTACAGGCCAGCAGTTGATCAATGGGATGTGGTGTCTTATTCTCCATTTCCACGGTGAGTAGACACAGTTGTGTTCAACTCGTTCTAAGTAAGGCTTGGGCAAGGTGAACTTTTTACCTCCAACTCATCTAAAACATCTAACAGGATAATTTGAAATTGCACAGGCGTAAATAATTAGCGTTGGAAGCTAAACCAATTTTGTCCACCATTTTAACGCAATACTTTTTTAAAGATGCTATCACCAATAGTTCTTTGCTCTTTGGTAAACCAAAGTGAATTCTTATTGGATGTATGTGTACTTTATTCCCAGTTATGACCTTCTCGCAACAGAGCTCAATGGTGCCCTCTATCTACTGGGAGGACAGGCTCTGCGCTTAGACATTGACACGGATGAGTGGACCGTTCTTCAAGAGGACTGTCTGGACAACAAATTCTTCACAGGCTGTGCCACAGTTAACGGGCAGATTTACATACTCAGCGAGAGGAAGATAAACAAAACATATCCAAACATGATTCTACTGGACCCTTACATTGACACTTGCTTGGAAGTTGATGATAAAATACCCTGTCCTGTCCCCATAAGAGGTTGTATCACAATGCATGTCAATCCTTTCTGAAGCCATAATGTCAACACTGTTCCTTCCTTAAGTCAAGGGACAAATATTAAACCAATGCAGAAACGTTTTGTTCAACAATGTTGAGGATAATCATATTCTAAAACATTTTTATTGTTATTCAAAAGGTCACAGAGAAAAATGTTGAATGAGAAGCCAGTATGCAACATAAAGAGTATTGAATATTATAAGAATATATCCCTCTTCTGTCATTGTTACAAGTAATACAGCATATATAAAATGCTGCATTAAACTCGGAACACAGTAAAAAAAAGAGGAAAATTCATACAAAAACAATCACAGTTTTAAAACATTAGTTAAACAGCTAAATACAGATGCACAGCTTTAGAACGAAATGTCAGTTATGGCTACTGTGCAAATAAACCTTCTAGAGCAACAAAAATACTTTGCCTTTAGCCCTTGGAGCAGATTCAATACATCAAAGGGCCTACATCGGCATACTCAGATTTAACTACCCCCTTTGACTTTGAAGATTTCAATGGACATGCTCCAGTGAGAAATCATCTGATTCCTTATGTATCAATGCAATGCACACCCAAAGAGCCATCCAACAAAACACAATGAACTCCAGTTGTTTCTTGCAACAAAAACCATAAGTAGCAGAATCACTAAGGGTGCTTGTCCACTGTGTGGTACAACACAGCGGGATTATTCACATGTCATTATAGTTGCGCAGAAAATCACAAAATCACTCCTGGAAAACGCTTTCAATCCGCGTTGCCCCATCAAGCGCTCACTCGATCCACTCCTTGGCTATCTGCAAAAGTAACCTCTGCACTTCCTAATAGAGCACAAAACAGTTTTTGCTTGATAAAAGATGGTGCGCTCGTTCAAAACAGTTGCGTTCCGTAGTGACGATTCTCTCAATCAGTGTTTAGCAGAGTGTACACATCACGTGTAGGTAATGGTATGGTATGCTTGGAACCTCATCCGAGGTGGTACTAAAAAAGTGCTAGGTACCAGGTACTGTACCCAGTGGAAAACGCCACAAACTATACCAGGCAGACATTTCACCACTAGATGGCGCTGCATGTCTTTCCCAGTGGTCCACCGATGCCCATTTTAAAAACAACAGCCACTGCAGAAAACTCAACCAACTTTTTCCACACAACCAAAAAAATCACTGTTCCATAATGAACAGCTGCAGAATTAGTAAACAACAATGTCTTTTTATGAACCATTTTTAGGTTTGCATACTTTTTAATCTGAGTTTAAAGTGCTACTCAGCCAATGCACTATAAATTATTTTAATTAATTAATTCAAGTTGAACCTATTTTTAGTATATTCCAATGGTGATGTAATAATACAAACTAGTAGTATTTTTTGTTTTACGCAATCTACTGACTATGCAATATGTTTTCACTACAACAAAACATCAGCAGTCTGAAATTACAGTAGGACCTTGACAAAACAAGATAAGCCAAGAAAGTTGAAGATGATTTAACACGTTTAAATACTTTAAATAGCATTAGCACTATCTGGCTTTCGGCATTCTGCTATTCATTTTTCGCCTCTGATGTTTTAAATTGTTCAGAACACAGTTATTGGCCAACGATGCCAATTTAGAGTTAAGGGCACCCTTTTTCTGCTCCCAGCTGTCTTCTTCTTCTCCACCTTCTTCTTCCTCTCCATCAGGCTCACTCTCTTCATCGCTACGCTCATCGCGTTCCACCTTAAAAACACATTTGTTAGAAAATAAATGCGTGATAGCCTCATTATAAGCGTACAACTTAAAGTTACTCACTTTGCCTAAAAAGACAAATTTGTGAACCATTCGAAGAATCAGCCAAGCCCAGAAGATGTGCAGAGCTTGAAGAACCAGCAACAGGCCGTTCAAGAAATAATACCCAGGGTACGGAGAAAAGACGTCCAACGAATCCACCACAGCTGTGTAGACGATTCTAGAAATTAACCGACATACAGTTTATAAATCGTAAGAAGATTTAAGCCATGTCAACATCTTAGATTTGAGAAGACCTATTCAAAATGATTTGAGATCAGCATTAAATGAAATCAAGTCTGATGAAGTTCTTACCTGCATGGGAAAACCACAAGGCGAGTTACCAGGAATACTGCGGCGAAAACGACAAACAAGGCATCGCAGGTCTTTCTCCATCCAGCATAATTGAACATCTTAGCAGACTACAAGTCAAGCAAAAACAAAGCATTAGTTATTTCTTAACCTATCTTTGTTATTTGTTTAAATACTTACTCGTAGGTCCAAGTCATTTATGTCTTTTACTGTTTGAGTAAGATAATGCATTTTATGGAATGTATTAACCCATTAAAAATCAGTTCAGAAAGATTAAAACGAGGAAAAACTAAAACAACAGACTCCAGAAACACATGGAATTCATGTTTGACAGAGCAGCCAATCAGATTCTGCGATTTACCTCCAACAGGAAGTCAGAGGAGTCGTGGACGAGCATCACCAGGGTTCCCACGCGCACATAATTAGCGCAGTACGAGAACGCGATGAGGAAAATGGTGGCGATGTGGTGAATGATCTGCTCTTTGAAGTCCTAACAAACACACGCATCAAAGTATCACATTTAAGATCTTTCAAACCGAATTTCACATTGAACGCAACTTACTTTGCGCTTTATGTCCACCGAAACGCAGAGCAGAAGCGAGAGGTAGAAGGACAACTCCACGATGTAATACCAGTACTGAGCTTCTGCTACGGCCTGCAGAACAAGTGACAAATAATATCTGGAAAAGCACAACTATGGATTTGACGCCTCTCATTTTTTAGAACTAACGCACCAATGTTCAAGCGAAATATCAAAAAGATCTTACTTATCAGAAACATTTCATCCCTAAAATTCACTTGTTTGTGAAAACAAACGAAACACGGCCAGTAATAATTTGTCAGATGACTCGGCAGATGTTTTGAACAGATCGTGGGGTGCGGCGCTCACTAGTTCCTCTGATTTCAGCCTAATCTTGAGTTCCTGGGATTGTTCAGCAGGAAGTGAATGTGTGTGGAGCGCCGTTTGTTACGGACCTGTCTTGGGTATCCGCGCCAGCATTCCCGATGATCCCAAAACCACGGAGTCTAAAAAAACAACATTTGACAAAAATGTTTTTTTATTACTTTTATATTAGTAGTAAAATGTTAAAATTTTGTAATTTTAAAATTAATTATTATAATTAATGAAAGTATGTTTATTTCATTTTTATTTGTGATTTTTTTTTTTTTATATTTTTATTTGAAATAAAACGCATATATAAGCCAAATATTATAATCACACAAATATATTCTTATTTAAAAAATATTAAATGAAATGTGAAAAATTTTTCAGGCACAAATGGCAACTTGAGAACATCTCAATATTCGATTACATTTATTTCCATGATGCTGGGAAGAGAATGGAGAGACCCCAGCAACACGGAGATACTCACGTTAATGAGCGAGATGAGACCGGCCGAGAACGCGATGAGATAAAACGCAAACCTCCACCTGAGGAAGCACACAGGAAAGCTCATGCTAATCAAATGCAAACACAATCGATCACAGATGTCTGCTGTGGGTTCGGAGGCAGCTTACGAGGCTTCACAGAACTTCCTGGTGTTTCCGGGTCGGTCCTGGTTTCGACGATGGCGCAGCCAGGTCTGGATCTGATGCTGAGAGAGTCCACAGAGCTTCTCCAGAACCAGCAAATCACTCTAAACACACAAACATATTTTTTTTAATCTTATATTTTGAAAGTAATTTGTTAATATGTCTAAATTGTCTGGTGTGTCAACAAGGTACAGTTTCTAACTATTAAATTGTGTTGATAAATAAACTATATTTTTAATAAAATGTTATATAATGAAATGTTCAATGAATGTTGCTTAAAAGAAACCAAATATAAAAATGGAAAATTAACCCTGAAAATGAAATCACAACCTTTTGCTTTAATTTTAATTTGTTGGGTGATTTAATAATTACATAAATGTAAACATATTTGAATGTTCTGGTAACTATTTAATCATGTAACCATTATTTTTGTGTTTTAAATTATTAATAAAATATATTATAAATATTCATATTCATATATATATATATATATATATATATATTTTTTTTTTTTTTTTTTTGTGTGTGTGTTTATAAAAAAACAATATATAAATTAATTTCATAATTTTACCAAATTTTACGAAATACTTTAAATATGAATGCACCATGAAAGTATTTCATATAATAAATTTAAAGAATTATCTATGAATTACCTTAATAATTATATATATGATTTAATTCATTATTATCTATAAAGTCTAAAAAATTATAAATAATATCATAAACTTTTGTTGTTAAATAAATAAATAATACTTGAATATTGATTAATTTTTTAATAAATGGTGTAAAAAAATGTAATAACAATATTTAAAATAATATTGTAATAAGTTGATTGATAAGTAAACAGTCCCATTTAATTAAAAGGTCCATGTTCCTGCGTGTTGTAGTGCAGCTGAACACATGTTGTTTTTGACACTCTGGTGTGGATGTCCTGTATTAAATCACACGTCACAGATGGCCGCCACTCATGTGACTCACTAACCTGTGACGGCTGCTGCTTCTTCTGCAGGTAAAAGGCCTCCAGCTTTGGGACAGGCATGACACGCACCCGAACCCTGTCCCGGACGCCCAAGCTTCGGCTAATCGGTAGTGCCACAGCCCTGAGATGCAAACATAGACGAACCTGACTCACCGAAACACCACACCGTCTTTAACTCAAGATCTTTGACACAGCTGTACAGACAGATGTGGGCAGCTTTTGACGAGTTAACGTTAAGAAAGGGAGCGACGTGAGAAACAGCTGGCATTGTGAGCCGCAGGCAATCGCGCCCTTTCTACCATAAATATATATACGGCAGGTCTGCACTTGACTCGCTCTTCCAGACCGGCAGACTGTGTGATATAAGAGTGATTAAACTTCTGATTCATCACTTAACCAACTGAAATAAGAAATTAATATGATATGCGACAGGAGGTTTGGTCCATACACTTACTGCCATGTAGCCCCGCCCAACACTGAATTTGATTGGTCTGTAACAGCGTTTCTATTAGATGTGCATTAAATATTATATACCTTCTAATTGTCATTGTGTAATAGTTTATTAAATTCAAAATTATTACATAATATTCTATAAAAATTATTTACATTGTTTTGTTTTTTTAAGAACCCACCGGTTCTTCATGCTTGGTTTTTCCTTCTGGAGCATCTGGGAGCATTTGATCCATCTGTAATAATCTGAGTCCCTCAGTTGTCCTTAGTGTGAAAAGATGTATCTCAAAATCATGCAGTCTCTGTTGGAAATTGTTCAAATACACAAAAATGCTGGAAAACCAAAGAATTTGTGGGAGCTGAAGGATTTAAAAAAAAAAACATTTTGCGCACTGTACATTGTATAATATCCTACATGTTTGAATTCCATTTGAAACTACTATTTCTTAGTGAGATTTGCCCATAAAAAAATGAACACAGAATAAACAACAAGTTCTTTAGTAGAACAAATAAACAAGTGCATTGAGTATCCAGTCGCTGCAGAAACACAATGGCGGCAATGTAAAAATAGCAGCCTGCACCAGTGGTTTTTGTTACAAGGAAATATTGACAACAAAATCATGGGAAAACAATGCTCCACTTTCATTCTGTCAGAACTGACACACTAAACTACAGCCTGATAGCCTCGTTTCAATCATTCAGACGAAATCTGTTGAATAATACATCCTGGTTAAACTTAGAAAGCGTCCTAAGTGCAGTGGAGAGAAAACACTTTGGAGAAACCAAACTGTGTATCAGTAACCCAATCCGCTAGTGTTTACAGTAATGATACGCTAACGTCCATCCTTGAGGGACCAATCAGAGTTCACTTATAAGGTAAAAATAGATGTAATACTGATAAGTACCTTTCAAAAACGAACCGCAGTGCGATGAAACCCAGGGCCAAGGGCAGGGAGATGAGCAGGTCATGGGGTGCGGGGTGCCGACCCCCGTCCGCCGTCCCTTCAGCGATGTCTTTCCATGTGATGCCAGGAGGAAGCCAGAAATCCTGCCGCCAAACCCACTGGTTTACAAGTTCCTCTAACCTACAGACGCCAAAAGAGAACGTTAGCAGATAAACCATCTACAGATGAAAGCAGCAGTTGAGGAAAAAACAAACTCTCATAATAATAACAACAGAATTGTCCATATTGGCTGAACTAGAGGTAACATTTTCAGAAACGGCAAAGGGATTGAACAGCTGTGACGTCATGACTGCAACACAATTAACAATCGCAGTTATATTAGCAGGGCTCTCAAGTTTTGAAGACAGGCAAGAGTGACATCTCATTCCCCCGTCGCTAGATGACGCCATACGTCAATTTGCATATTCATTACGTCAGTGCGTCATATTATCTTGCTTCTCTGTGGTCACATAATGTAATTTAATGCACC
>JAUCMU010000047.1:1468941-1518934 GCA_032275025.1 Enteromius treurensis | reverse complement strand
GGTTGTTGCGTTAAATCTTACCCAGATACAATAGTGCTATTTTCTGATTGGCTATTGTGTAGCCTATTTCTTTTTTTTGATTGGCTGATAAGTGGCAAGCTCGACTAAGAATTCAAGGGGAGACGCGCTTGAATCTTGCCGGATCCATAGCGAGAGCGGCGCGGCCAGAGAAATGTTGGGCGCTGCGGTATATTACTATTATAAATAGTTTTTTCTGCGTGAGAAATACAATGTGTGACGGGAGTGCGTGACAATAGACCGAAATGAGTGACTGTCACGCTCAATGCGTGACACTTGAGAGCCCTGTATTAGCAAAAAATTACGCTGAATCGTAAAAAAATGCTAATAAAAGAATTTGAATTTTGGGCTGAACTACTGCTTTAAAATATCATTTTTGAGCACTCGCTATGTTAGAAAAACAGCACTCTGACAGGTGAGTTTAAGTTAAATTAATAAAAGTAATAAATAAGTAAATAGGATTTTCAAAAATGTGTTTACTGACCGTAAACTTATGCCCGCGAAACTGTTAACAGGCCTCTATGACATGACAGCGATTATCAGATTGACATTTTCAGCCTTATTAACAAAAAATCTAATTAAATCGCAATAAATTAACGGATAGATGACACAAATTTATCTTAAAACAATATGTGAACAAATAAGACAGCAGTAATCGACAAAATCTAATTATCTATGATTTAAGCTAGCTATTACCATAATTTAGTAAGAACCATAATAAGAACGTTCAGTATTGTGAGGGAAATAACGAGACAAATCCAGTCCGTACACGCCCACCTCATAACAACCGAATTATTAGGCTATGTTAGCGATGTACAGGAATATTTACATATAAGTGATTATAATTGTAATTCAAAACGTCGTTATTACCTGTCCATGCTTCAGTGATGGAGAAGCGACGACGGATGTCGGTTAAAGCAGAACACAGGCCTCTTCGACGCGTCTTTTTGTTAGTTATTCTATTCCCGCTCCTCGCTATGAACAGCATCCAGCATCATGATCGGTCGAAATCGAAATGAAAACAAACGCTCGCGCTGATTCTTCCGGCGAATATTCGAAGGAATGCGCGCGACCCGCTGCTGATGTCGACATCAACTCACACCGACCGCGTCAGCCTCTGTTTCCTAGTCTTAAAATAGGTCTTGCATTCGTTAAATCATCCCAGAGCCGAGAGAATCCATAAAGATGCCGAAGAAACGGGCACCTTCAGCAGCAGCAGCATCTACTCAGTTTTTCTCCCCATCAGAGAAACATGTTGTAAGGTGCTTTGCTTTCCCTGTAAAAATCCCTGTATGGACGCCCCCTATTGACCATTAGATAACAATATCTATCTATCTATCTATTAAAAATCTTGGGTATTTTAATTGCATATAGAAAAAATATCCTTACATATACATTAACAGGTTAATACCTTTACTATTTTGAAAACAAAAGTCTCACTGGCACAAATTACTTTCCCCTTTTCCTGTCCTGAATGACAGGTGTTTTGTAGGCCTGCTAACTTTCAGAGCCATTTAAGAGAGGAACGTACGTCAGTCCGGTCTGTTTGGCTCCTTACAATAATGTCTGTTTTCATATCAGCTGGGATTTCAAATGGAAGAAAAGAACCCTTATGTTTATTAATTGTTGTTGGCTATGTCTTGACGATCTCATCTCTTGGCTATTTCAGGATATTGTGCACAGCACACGAAAACACAATTTGCACGGGTCATTTCTTCTTGTATATGTTCCATCTAATGACAGTGCTGTAAAATGCATCGCATGTGTTTTATTTGGCTTTTAACATGCATGTTTCCCAGACCGCAGAGCATTAAATCTAAATGCAATATATATATGGCTAAAAGCCAATGTATGCATTACAAACACTGAGGATGACCTTATTTTGTTGTATATAATATCTTTTTTCATAATGCTAGGCATGTTCTCTCCGCTATTTTAAACTTAGACTAAATATCTGATTTATCAATGGTATTTAAATAAACTCTACCAAATGCCTAGCAACCAGGCAAAATACCCAAGCAACTGTCTAGCTATGAGGAAACACAAATACAATTTTGGTCACTTAGCGTAAAGGTACATAGCATCACATGTCTGAGCTAAAATTGAGAGAATGAGAGATAAAGTGTGTTAAAGAAGTCATGAGTGCTGTAAAGCAGGGAGCTGGACGTGTGCCAGGCTGAACCTCTAATAGTGCCAGTGATTCGACCGATGAGGCCAAAGTACTCGGCTGTGGTCTCCCTCACAGTGCCCCTTTGATGGCCAACAGCAACAGAAGCAGGGCAGCAGGGAACATGGCCAGGGACACCATATTTCCCAATGTACCGAGGGAGAGATTTTCCCATGCGATTCACTCATGAAATCACATCTGACCCCATTTACTTTATCAATGCACTACTGATTCAGAATGAGGCAAACAATATAGCAAACAGCTTCTCGCAACTACCTAGTGTAACATCCCCATTTGTCTATGTTCCGTGTTTTGATCTGTTCTCCCCATGTGCTTCCCTGTGACCCAGTTTCTGTTAATTGTCTATTCTGTTCAGGTGTGTCTCCCTCGTTTGAGTTAATTGTCTCCTTTACAAAAGCCTACCCTGTGTTCCAGTCTGTGTCGATCATTGTTTATGTTAACGTGTATATGTTCAAGCTCCGTGACTGTGATTTGGATATTCCTGCGTGTTCCAGGATTTACTTTCGTTTCTCATTAAAACTCTTTATTTTTGTTACTTCTCGTCTCCTGCGCTCTCTCCTTCATCTACACCACACGTTACACCTAGCAACCAATCAAAACACTCTAGCAATTGCCTGGTTACCAGCCAATGCACCCTAGCAACTGCCTGGCAACCAGTCCAAACACTCTAGCAACTGCCTTGTGAACATTCCAAAACTCTCTAGCAACTGCCAAGGTAGTTACATTAGGTAGTTACTAATAGTGTTTTGGCAGGTTACTAAGTTGTTCTTGGTGTTTTTAAGTTTTTGTTTTTTTGTTTTTTGGTCTGGTTTCTATGCCAACTAGAGTATTTGATTAGAAGTAGTTGCTAGAGTGTTTTAGTTCGTTGCTAGGTTGTTCTTGGGTTTTCTGGCTGGTTGCTAGGCAGTTGCTGGTGTGTAGAGGCTTGTTGTTATGAGTGGTTTCTATGGGTTTTGTCTGGTTTCTAGGATGTCTCTAACATGTTTGCTCAGTTTTGGTCAGTTGCTAGGGTGTTCTAGGTGGTTTCTGTGGTTCTCTGGCTGGTTGCTAGGCAGGTACTAGAGTGTTTTGACTGGTTACCCTGCTGAAAAAAAAACTGCATATGCTGGTTAGGTATGTTTTGAAGTTGGGATGCTGGTTTATGCTGGTCCTTTGCCAGCATGTGACTAGCTTAAACCAGCAAAAGGACCAGCATAAACCAGCAAAGGTCCAGCTGGTCCTTTTTCTGGTTAATGCTGGTCGTTTGCTGGTTTATGCTGGTCCTTTTTCTGGTTTAGGCTGGTCCTAACCAGACCAAACCAGCAAAAGTCGAGCTTAAACCAGTAAAGTTCCAATATAAACCAGAAAAAGGACCAGCATAAACCAGCAAAAGACCAGCTTAAACCAGCAAAGGTCCAGCTGGTCCTTTTTCTGGTTTAGGCTGGTCCTAACCAGACCAAACCAGCAAAAGTCCAGCTTAAACCAGCAAAGGTCCAGTATAAACCAGAAAAAGGACCAGCAGAAACCAGCAAAAGACCAGCTTTAACCAGCAAATGTTCAGCATAAACCAGAAAAAGGACCAGCACAAACCAGCAAAAGACCAGCTTAAACCAGCAAAGGTCCAGTATAAACCAGAAAAAGGACCAGCATAAACCAGCTTAAACCAGCAAAGGTCCAGTATAAACTAGAAAAAGGACCAGCTTAAACAAGCAAAGTTCCAGCATAAACCAGAAAAAGGACCAGCACAAACCAGCAAAAGAACAGCTTAAACCAGCAAAGGTCCAGCATAAACCAGCAAAAGACCAGCTTAGACCCGCAAAGGTCCAGCATAAACCAGAAATGGGACCAGCACAAACCAGCAAAGGAACAGCTTAAACCAACAAAGGTCCAGTATAAACCAGAAAAAGGACCAGCATAAACCAGCAAAGGACCAGCTTAAACCAGAAAAAGGACCAGCATAAACCAGCAAAGGACCAGCATAAACCAGAAAAAGGACCAGCACAAACCAGCAAAGGTCCAGCATAAACCAGAAAAAGGACCAGCAATACGACTAGCATAAACCAGCACTGTAGGGTGTAGGGTGTTCTGACTTGTTACTGGGAAGTTGCTAGAATGTTTTGATCTGGTCATTCGGGGTGGTTTCTAGATTTTTTGGGCTGGTTGCTAGTTTGTTAGGGGGTTTTGACTGGTTACTGGGTTGTTTTTAGGTTCTAGGTTTCAGGAAAATAGCTTAATTTGCCCAGTAAATCCAAAGAGTACTGCAGAAACAGTATGGGTAGCATGGTAGCATTTTCTTTTCTTAATGCCACAGATTCTTTTTTTAAGGACTGCAGGTCTGCTTTAGTGTCAGCAGAGGGCGCAATGCCACATTTGTTAAGTCACGTTTCTTTGTTGGCAGTTGCAATCGCAGCATTAAGGGTTTAAAAGGACCTTGTTGTTTGGCTGTTTAGTTTATGATTTGGTGTATAACACACAAAAAAAAAACACTCTTTCGGCAGTGGGCTGTGTATTTATCTGTAATGTCATGCCAAAGTGATGTCTCTGATTGTGAGACTTATTTGGTTTGTAAAAAAACAAACAAAGAGACCAAAGAGGAGAAATCTATCAAATCAATCAATTTTTGTTAGTTTTTTTCCTTCATCAAGAAATTAATTTGGACACAATCTAAACTGATATGACGCAGTCTGTCTTGAATAAAAGCTCTTTCAGACTGGTCCACCCTCTCACATTTCCAGCAAATATTTCCATGTCTTATCCTCTCTGCGGAGGCACCAAATGTCTTGTGGAGGTGTTGAAGAGAAACAGGGACAGCGAGGTGAAGTTCATGGTCCTTCTGTCCCAAATAATTAACCATACTAAAACAATCTAATGTTCAATTATCAAATAAAAAAATGAGCTGCAAAACACTCTAGCAACTAGCCAGAAATGCCTAGCAACTAGACAAAACATAGCAACTGCCTAGCCTACTAAATGCCTACTATCCAGCAAACAGGGAACATTCTCAAGTTAAGACAAAATGTTGTTAAAGTAATGTTAATGGAACATTAGCCCACGGAACGTTGGCTAAACGTCTGACCGTCTGACGTAAACCTCTTTTCCAGGCAAAACTACTGGAACATTAACTAGCCTAAACTAGCCTAACACAGTGTCCTAATTATACGTATGTGACGCGACATGCGATAAAAGGTATCTTTTCCTACCAAACCCACGATGGCAACACTCACAATTTTAAAATTGAAAAAAAAATTCTCTAATTTTCTATTTCCGTGACGTCGCAGCTGGATCAACATCATACAAACTACATGACAGTGAATAAACTCAGCTGATTATGTGCTTTATTAAAAGTTTAACATGAGTTTAAATATCATATTACGTGGCCTCATAGCCATACTGAAAGCAACAACGGACAGTTTACCTCAGATTTTGAAAATAAACGAAAGCAGATGACCGTTAAAACTGTGAATTCACTGCGAACCAACGAGTGGATTCCATAACAGAGATGTTATCAGTCACTTATTATGTACAATTATTGACGTTAAAAGGTAAACATATCCATTGTTGGAGAGCAGTGTGCTTTCAGAGAGAGCCCGCCCACAAACGTTTCTTATTGGCTGTGATATTTGATTGATTCTGTTGCGCTGCGTGTAATGTGAACACCCAAATTGCTTGTCGCTGGAATCTTGTCGTGTTGCGTGTTGTTCGGACACGGTGTAAAGTACTCTAGCGATCAGCCGAAAAACCCTAGAAACTAGCCAAAACATTCTAGCAGCTGCCTAGAAACCAGCTCGACGAAAACAGCAAAAACACAGACAACCAGCAACCATTGTTACAGCAACAAGCCAGATATGACTGTAGTAGCTGCTAAGGTATGTGACAATCTCTCAGAACCAGCTGTGAATTTGAATGAGTGAAGCTGGTTTGTGAGTCATGGTATTTGAGGATAATATTTGTTTTATTCCAACTCTTTTCCGCTCAAGGGCCGTGCGTTTATGGGTGTAATTAACAAGTAAACATTAGCACGAATCACATACGTCATATCTACTGTTGAAGCACAATAAACTTTCTGGTGGTCGAACACTTGATTCTCACTCAGTTAATGTTGAGAAGACCATCCTGCATTGAATTTACAAGGAATGTTGTAATTCTGTTAAGCAACAAACATCAGCGCACTTTAAAATCCTTACAGACAACAGATATTTACTTCAAATTCTGAGAAACAGCAGTTCATGTGGCAGGTCAGGTCACCTGGCAACCATCTTGCTAATACCTCCAGCTGTTTATTTATGGGCGTTAAAGTGTAGTTCCTAAAGGAGAGAGAGCCAGACTGTGTTTCTCTGATACATTTTAAAAAAAAGCAATTTAACTAAACAACAATGCTACTATAAATTTAGAAACGTGCAAAAAAAAAATTTTGTCACCCAGTGCCCTTAGCAACAGCATAGCAACATGTTAAATCCACTCTGAACAGCCTAGCAACCACATAGCGACATAGCAAAAACTACTACAAACACCCTAGAAACCTCATAGCAACAAACTAACGGCACTTTAAACACCCTAGTGACCGCATAGCAACATATTAGAACCACTCTAATCATCTCAACTTCATAACAATATGCTAAAACCACTCTAAACACCCTAGCAACCACACAACAACACGTTAAACTCAATCTACACCATGGGAACTGCCTAACAACCAGCCAAAAAACAGCCATTCTGTCTGCCTAGTGATTAATCCAAAACACTCCAGAAACATGTTAAAACCACTCTAAATACCCTAGCAACCACATAGCAACATAATAAAATCTCTCTCTAATGTATAAGTATCACTCTTAGTTGCACATAGATAGCTGTGTCTGAACACATGCTGTTCAGACACACGGAGCTCAGGTTTTGTCATAAATGTTCGCTGGGTTGCTCATCGAGAGATGTAACCCGATGCGTTTTTACAAGTCTGTCATTGTCCTCGGATGATCTCAGGTCTGCTCTGCGTGAGATCATTTCATGAATGATTATCATTATCAAAGGCCGGTAATTCTGTTCCAACTGCATCATCTAAGGACATGGGGTCTGTGGATAACAGCCACCATGTGTGGAATGATGCGCAGAAGAATGATTGCAGTCATGCAGCGGCTTTATTGCATGAAGCCTTTTTGGTTAACATTCAAACTATCTCTCAATTAATACAAAAAATAAAGACACTTTTGTAGAATTAACCTACAAGCACCCTAACTCCATTGCAACGTGTTATAACCATGCATAGAAACATGTTTAAACCACTCTAAATTTCTAAATAATTGTGAAGCAACATGTTAAAGGGTTAGTTCACCCAGAAATGAAAATTCCGTCATTAATTATTCACCCTTGTGTCATTCTGCAAGAAAAAAATACTAACATAACGACACGAGTAACCGCATTACAAAATGTTAAAATGATCTAGCAACCGCATGGCATTGTGCTAAACTGCTGTAATTGCCCTAGTAATTGCATAGCAAAATGTTAAAACTACTTAGCAACATGCCAAAAACCACTAGTGATGTCCTGGTAACCACACAGCAACATGTCAAGACCACTCTAAACACCCTAGCAACCACATTGCAACATGCTTAAACCCCTCTAAACTCTCTGCTAGTCACATAGCAACATGTTAAAACTACCTAGCAACCGCATAGCAACATGCTTCCACCACTCTAGACACCCTAATAACCACCTAGCCATATTAACCACATAGCAACTCACTAAAACCACTCTAGATATCTTGTTAACCACATAGCATTTATAGATTTTAGCAGGGTTTCACAATTAAATTTGCATTAGGTAAATGTTTTACTGTCGAGAACAGAAGTGTACCTCTATATTATTTTGCAAACACATCTTTGTTGAACTCATGGTTACTAGTTGGCAATTTTGACAGGGTAAGTATCAAATATTTTTCACCAAATATTTATATAAGTATTATTTGCAAATAATTCAACTCTAAAAAAAAATTCATATTTGACTGGTTTCTTAACTGTTAAGACCTGTAGTTTTATTATGAACAGCTGTGCTGAACTCTAGTTTGGAAAACCCTGCTGAATGGGGTGGGATGTGAATGGGGCGATTCAAGAATATTTAGAAATTGCATTTGATAGTTTATTGTGCTAAGTTAATTTGGCTGCCCTTGGCTTTAGGCAGGGGGTGGATTACCTCAGCTGTTATTGAAAGGTGCTAATCATTTCCTCATTAGCGGGTACACAAAATACTGAGATGCTGCCCTGCAACAAAAGGTCCAGTTGCCAACTCCTTAGCTCACAGCCAAACCCCAAATGAATGGCATCTAACCTGCAACCCCCCACTCGTCTTTGCGGATCGTTATGACTTCCACTAGTTTCCAGAACGTGCCTGGTCGCGGTCAGGAATTCACCTCACTTTACTGGCAGTAGACTGTAAATATCAAGAGGGCCGAGACTGAAATGCAACTTTTACTGTATATTTTGTTGATAGATATAAAGATAGATAGACAGAGCAATTATCAAAAACTGTCGCAATAGTGAGATTAAAAGGTGCATTTTTAAAATATTAAGGAACAATTATGAGATCAAAAAGTTGCAACTATGGGAAACAAAAGTCGCAATTGTTAGAAATAAAGTAACAATTATGTAAAACCTTCACAATGTTGAGATTAAGAGTTGCAATTAGAAAATAAGACACATTTCCCATGTTAAAAAAAGTACACTTCCATAATGTATTTCTATATTTGCGCACTAATTTTGTACATAATACATTAAAAATGATTCTTTAGTACTTCATTTCACATTGTGAGATAAGGTTGCAATTCAAAAGAAGTCAAATGTTTGAAAATTGTGATAGATATAAAGCTGCCACTATGATAAGCTACAATTACACACAAATAGAAATTAATTACAAAAAAACCCAAAAATACATCAATAATCACCAGTGACAAGCAGTAATAAAAAACTACGTATTTCACTACAGAAGTGGTGCCACCACTACACAGCTTTACACGTAGGCCATTCAAACTCATCTGAATTTTCAAACCCATTCAATAACACGTCTTTCTTTGGAATTCGGTTATTTGAACACAAGCCACACTTAAACTCAACAGAGCGACAAGTCTGTTTAGGCATCTGTTTGAAAAATCACCTCTCTGTGCCGACCGAGAGAGAATTTCGCTGAGGAAGAGTGCATTCCACTCCCATCTTAAGTGGCCGTGCCCTGCTAAATGTATCCCATGCTGCACTGGGCCTGCTGTGGCTTCCAGAGCCAGCAGAGTGCAATCAAAAGCCAAACTTCAACAACTACCAGATGGCCGAGAGCATGTTTGAATGAGACTTCCCTTTCACGGACCACACACCTTCTAAAACAATGGTTGTTTTCTTAATGTTCCTAATATTAATGCCGGGAAAGTTCGAAAATCTCTCAGAAGAACATGTCACTGGTTAGAAGTTGTTCTTTTGGAACCCAGGAGACTTAAAGGAGGTCTCAGTTATGTTACAACTTAAACCCAACTAATTCAACCCAAACATATTAAGTACAAACAAGGTCAGATGGAAGAACAAACACTGAGAAAGTTTTAAAATTCATCTCAGATGTTTCTCCTAAAATTACCTTCTTGGAGATGGAAGAGTGTTTCGATGAATACAATTAGTGTGGATAGCAGCTCAGATCGTGTGGCCTTGACAGTACCTGATGAGAAATGTTGAGATCTAAACCTGCAGACTTGAAATTGCAATAAAAAAATAATATCCAAAAAAAATAATAATAATAATGCAAGTGACCTGTTAGTGTGAATATATGATGCTATAACAATGGCCTAGCAGATATTGGAAGGTGTTGAACTTCATAATGATCCCAGCGTGGGGCATCTAACAGCTGGTTAGCTTCACCCGTCAGTGGAGGAACGGATCCACCCCCATTTGCAAACTCCCAAACGTTGACTTCAAAGCAGTCCCACGGAGGTGCCGTTCCTCCACGACACTGCCTGACAGGATAGCACTTGCTAATGCTAAGCAAACAGACGTTTGGTTTTGTCTTTTGGAGCAGTGTCTGCTCTTGAGGCCTACAGGAGAGAAAAGTAACAAAGTACTGGAGGCTCTTCAAAATAAGGGTGTAGGAATTACTAGGGGCACTAGAGACATGTCCCTACCAATATCCAGCGACTACTACACTGTTCTTAGCAATAAGACTGTTGTCAGCTTTTATGTCCCCACCAATGCCAAAATAAAACCTACACCCTTGCTGGTCAAGTTCTCAAGTCCTCAATTTCTCAGAGACACTAAATAAAAAATCAGCTGGACACGTTTAGTGACCAAAGTTACTTGCTTTCGCAGAAAGTCATTATCACTTCTCAGATGTTCCACCTGAGAAAAAGATCTCAACGTTTCTTCTTTAGCATTTCAAAAGATAACGTCTCAACCCACATTCAGTACAGTGAGCTCTAATTATTACTCATTTCAAACATTCATGTTCATTAAAGTCTTCTGAGCAAAAACATGTCCTCCAAACAAAGGACTATGTGTGTGAATTACGTAGAAGACAACAATAAAATATCTGGTTGTATATTCCAGGTTATTTGCACACTTTATTTCTTGTGCTTGGTCATTCTACGTGTGTTTGCACAAGGGTGTTAGTGGTTTTGATGCACTGGGTTTCCTGCATAGTTGTCAAGAAGCCGGCAAACACAGCTGGCCACCTGATTGACTCTTTGAGCAAAACTGACCCTCTACGAAATGGCGGCAAACGTGACCACACAAGCACAAATCTAGAGGGAGGAGGGGGCGAATGGTTTTTGGACCCATTTTAATGTCTGGAGCACATTAGTGTTGTTCTTACATGAGCAATCAGTATCACTCGGAGCTATTCATTCTAGTACAGGTATGTGAAAAAGTACAGATTCCTATACTAAAGTGCCAAAACTGTGAATCCACAAGCTCTGACCTTTCGTTCCTGTGCTATGAGGCACACGCATTAAAAACAGCTGCAGGAAACGCCATAGACCGTGGCCACAGGTAGGATGTTCTGGTTACCTAGCTGTCGAGCATCTGTTCTTCCCTTCCGTAATGATATTCCAGGCTGTCCGTCCATTTGTCCAGGGTACACCTGCTTTACTTGATTTTCACACCCATAAAAGAGACTGTTTGGTGCCATTCCCCCAGCGGTTTGTTGGCTTGTGCTGGAACTAGTCATTTAGGGCCGTTAACCATTATCTAGCTAGGGTGCTATTAGGAAACGTTGAGTTTCAGGTTTATGCTATTGTTACATAAGTACTGGGAAGCAGTAAGTTTTTTCCTAAAAATGAATAACAAACTGCTGACATATGGTAAGAGTATAAACATCAGGTAATTCGATTGGAAATTTTTTATTTTGTTGGTATTTTTGGTATATGTTTCTTTTTTAATAAATGAATGAAAAACTAAAAAAGTGAAATAGTTACAATTATTGACTGAATTTAAAAAAAGGTTCAGCACTCAAAACTGTTACTTCAGTTCACTTTAGAAAGTGTATAATAATCATGTTTTGTACATTTAGGCTCAAATTTGATGGGAAACTTCAACTTTACACCATCCGTCCTTGAGGGTTTTTTCTTAAAATACATATATGAAAAAAAACTGTGACGGTAAAGCATAACTGGTGTAAAATATTTATGCTTTAATCACAGGTGGTGATATAAAAGCCATGGCACACCAAAAGTCGCATGAGAAATGTTTGCTATTAAGAAAACGTTAAGATCTCTTCTGGAACTCGAGAGCTACATCACTAGATAAGCATTGCATTTTTCTCAGCAGGAGAGTTCTGCAAAAGTTTAATTTTATCTCTCTAGCATCTAGGCAAAACATACTCTTTCCTATAGGAGGTTCATACTTTCAGAGCCCATTAAAGAAATTCCTCCAGTGGCATTATATAATCCACTTAGTTTGCAATATCTCAGCGCTTTAGCCTCTTGTGTTGGAAAATAAGTCTTTATGTTTGCTTATAATGGCTCTTTGCGTGAATTGTGATGCCATTTTCACCTCGACCAAAAGGGGGTCTGGTGGCCACTGGCTGGGCCATATTTTCTGGGTCATTTTCAATGTAAACAACCAGTTCTTTAGTGACTGAGACGGGGAGCCGCTGTGCAAATAATCTGAGATCTGGAGCACATCCAGGTTTATTATTGCTGAGCTGAACAACTCCCTGGCTCTGTCTTTCTAAGAAAAGAAAGGAAGTTGATATCGCAAGCAAGTGCGAGGTAGACTTTGTTGATGTTCCACTAATATCATTAAATACAAGGTGTGAACTCACAGTTGTGCTCCCAAATGCTGAAGTATTTCCCAGCAAAGAGTTAATGGACATACAAGACACGCTATGACTCTGGACTGAAGAGAGGAAATGGGTGAGGATTAGATCCTCAGCAGGACGCCGAGCATGGTAAGAGTCACAGTCTGTGGTAAACTATAGTCAAAACATATCAGGGTTCTTCTGTTACACAACTGAAAACCAAATGCGGCCCTCCAAAACCTTACCTGAAACCTGATATTGACTTTTGCACACAAGTTTGTCCAGGTTTTGGGGACTGCACACTGAGGGCACTTCTACCACATGCTGACAAAAGCATTTTTTACAAAAGGAACCAGGTGTTTCAAGGCCGAAACGTTGCAAAAACATTGCAGACGTTTATGAATTATCGCCGGAACAAACTTACATGACAAGTTTACAGTCGGGTTAACCCAAAAACGAAGACAAGTAGGTTCCCCGGAGTGCAAATCGTTGTTTTAGCAAGGCCCCCTGTTCGCTCGCACTAGGGCATGGATTTGCGTTATCAAGACGAAGCCATGGAGATCAGCGTTCCCCGCTTTTTTACGTAATTAACTACAGATGCGAGCATTTCATCCAAACCTGGAAGTGCACGTCCAATCTGCAAAAGATTAATGACCAAATTAAGTGAGGAGTCAAAGTGGTTTTACATTCTCTGCATGAATGGCGTTTATCTGAATGAATCTGCGGTTTTTCCGAGGGCGTGGGGTGAGAATGGATGCGTTTTCTCTGGGGTGGAGATCTGTTTGGACAGGGGATAGACTGTGAAAAACTGCTGATGCAGGGTATTTCAAATCAAGACCGGATATTTAGCAACCTTGTGACCTTCAACGGATGTTCCCGAAACAAAAGGCAGCTGTGGATGGTTTAGCAAGGTGCATCTTGAGCAAAGCAGCTCAGATGGGCTTCCAAGACGTCATTACATCGCATTTGTTGACCTAGAACACATTGAAATGGGTGTTAGTGTATATTTAAAGGCACAGTACGACCACAAATGCTTGAAATCATCATATACTCCCCAGAAACTTCAAATGGAAACATTTTGTAAAAAGCCAAGAGAAGGGGTGGCAAGTTTACAAAGGACAACCACTGTTAAAACATGGCAAAAAGAATATTATTGTATGATTTAATCGACGTCCTCTGAAATGATATTAGGACAGCCCAAAAAGTAGAGGTAGTAAATGACCCTTTTTTGAAAGGTCGCCAGGATTCCTTCCTACCTGCAGATACTGCGTGTTATTTGAACGCTGTTTATTTCTTCAACAGAGCACCACTTGGAATGAGCAATGTATTCAAACGTAAAAGAGTCCAAGTCTTTAATTCCCCAAAATAGCGTCAGAATGTACACATCTTTAGCTTTCGCTACGAACGTGTGCAGTAAATTCCTGCCGTTTCTTAGATTCCCATACGACAGAATGTTTTATGCGCGTTTGAGAGTGCAAGACACGGTACATCTGAGATCCATTAGCAGGGGATGCAGTTCATAAGCAGACGCTCCATGCAGCTCTATTGGAATTTTCTTCTCCTTGCCAATTCCCCTCTGCCTCTATTCGACATTTCTAGCTTCATGGGGTTGCATTCTGGGAACTCTATACTCTATGTCCCAGTGGCTCTGCAACTCACTCATTTCAATCTCTTACTCACCTTCTCTTGGTAAGCAATCAAAGAAAATCACATTTAACACGCACTATCAATGGAGGAGATGTTCTCACGTGTGTAAGTCCCACTTTAAATTTCTCAAAGGCACATGGTGTTGTTTGGCATTGGTGCACATTTTTATTTTCCCTGTTTTACATGATGACACAGTTTTGAAAGTTGAAAACAGCTTGCGTTTGTCCTCCCTTCTGCCTTTGAAGTTGTGCATTCTTACCTCGCTACATCATTGGAGGTCTACAGCTGTCTCGGAGGAAGGTGAGGTTAGCGGTACTAAAATATATATATATATTAATAAAAAGGAACAAGGTGTTTAAAAGAACAAAGAGCTCTCAAAAGCACCAGAAATTAAAGTGACGGAAGAGCTGCTTCCCAAAATAGCGTTGAGTTTAGTGCTCCTCTGATGTTCGAGGAAACGAACAGAATGAAACCCAGGGACTTTATGGGAGATTTAATGGTGGATTCTTCCAACTGATGACCACAGATTTCCTCATTTACTCACCCTTGTGTCGCTCCAAACCTGTATGGCTTCTGTGAAGGAACAAAATGAGATGCTTAGTCGAATACGTTTGCGTCGATCCTTTCTATACAAGTAAAACATATACTTCAAGATGCGATAATTTCTACTGTCACTTTGATTCTTTCATGGCCGTTTTCACGCCAGACCGCAGGGAGCATCTCAAAACTGAGTCATGCTCCACCCTGACCCCAGTGGGTCGCCACCACAAACCTAGATCTGAAACCAGTCCAGACCTCATTTAGTGACTCAATACTTTACAACATAGGGCATTTTACACATCCGTTGCTTGCATCATGGCTAAAATGTAAAATCACAGGGAATTCATTACCCAACAGATGATAGGCATTCCCATTTTTCTTGAAGAAAGTCTCAGGAACCTGAAGATGTGTGCATGCTTATAGTTTGCACAGATCTAATGTGCATATCGTTCCCCATGTGGCTTGAATCAAACGTCTTTCCAAAATAAATGACAGGGGTGTCTCGCTACGGCCTCAGTTGCGATGCTCTGAGACGCACCGATAACAGATTTCAGCTGAGATTCTTCATATATCAGGACCTATAGAAGTATCTAGTTTCCAGGCAGATGAAATCCAGCAAGGTTTCATCAAGCTCAAGGGAGTTTATGATGTATGAATTATATATCATATGAAGTTGCTAGTTTCTTAGTTTATTTATGTTAACTGGATCTCCTAAAAAAGTAAAACTTGTTGGTGAAACTACATGGACAAAGTATATTATATCATGTGACACTGAGAAAATTCAGGAATATATTACATTTTGCAGCATAGTCTAAAAAACAGCAATTATTTTAAAATGTAATAATATCTCACAATATTTCTGTTTTGACTATTTTAAATCAAATAAATGCAGCAATTGTGAGCAATTGACTTAAAAAAAAAAAAAAAAAAAAACATTAAAACATCTTACCAACCCTAACTTTTGAAGAATACTGTAGATGCACACAACACACAAACATCAAAAACAATAAAGCACAACAAGCACCAAAACAGCAATAAATACTGTTAGCCAAAACAAACAACCAATGATCCCAGTAAAAGTAGAATTTATCACACTGCAATGCATGCTGGGAGAAAGCAAACCCAAACAAACTGCCTGTTTAGGCTAGTTAAGAACACATTTATTGTTATCGAACTTGTTTCTACATTTTATGACCCAAAAAGCCTCATATAAAATGCAGTTCCTGATTTTATAATGCACTGTGTTCCCGAAAACAAAACATGGTGTTGTTTTAAGAAAAAAGACAGAGATGCAGAGCTAAAGCCAATCGAAGTGGCACCGACAGGATTAATGGAAGAGTGAAACAGAGGCTTCTCTGTGAGACCAGAACCGTATTAAAAACAACTGGATCGTCATCTGGTTCACGCAGGATTTGTCATCTCTTCTAAACAAATCTCTAGGACAAACTCCAGCCGTAGAACAACACCATCTCCGACCCTGCTAGTAATTATTGCCTTTCTAACAAACAATCTGGCAAAAACACGCACATTCAATTAAAAATGTCCTTTATAGCATATTGAGAGCATGTACTGACAAATATTTTCTGTTTTCAGATATTATGGCCTGTAATTAGTGCTCTGCCAATCAAAATAAAGGCAGGTTTGATTCGTTAAAAAACTCCAGTACATTAGTTAACATCTGGAAAAGCCAAAACTTGTGTTTGTATGAAAAAGTATCCACCATTAAGCCATTTTTAACTTCAAACTATTGCTTCTGGATCAAATATGAGTCCACAATCCATAATATAGCTTGAATAAGGAGAAAAATCTACACAGATAAGTCTGTGTAGATTCTGATGCTTTTATCAGCTGTTTGGGTGCATTGGTGAGCAGTTGATGGAGGGCTACATTTCTCCAAATCTGATGAAGAACCAAACTCATTTCCAGCAGATGAACTATTCCTAAGATGATTGTTCCAACTACTATGAGCAAAAGTATTAGTGATGCCAGCTAACCAAATGCCACTAATAAGGAAAGCATTACATGAACCGAAAGCAGACCGCGTTTACAATTGTCCCAAAAGCCAGGCATGAGATTCGTCAGAAAAAGTCTCCTTCTTTCTCATCTTCCTGGA
Organism: Enteromius treurensis; assembly: GCA_032275025.1. NCBI lineage: Eukaryota > Metazoa > Chordata > Actinopteri > Cypriniformes > Cyprinidae > Enteromius > Enteromius treurensis. Next base: position 1,502,195 of record JAUCMU010000047.1, on the reverse strand, counting down.
AAGGCTCTGGATGCCGCATCCTCTTTGGGCGCAAACATACTGTTCGACACAACCTGTCAGATGTTGAGGGGGAGTCAAAAAGGAAAGGGAAAGCGGGCTCAGCGCACAATGTGGTTCTGTTTAGGGGCGAGCCGCGTGGGTCTCGGAGAAAGACGTCTCTGCCAAAAACATTGCTCCTATCTCATTCCATTGCATTCGCTCCAAGGACGAGGGGGATCGGAAAACACGCCGCAAATCACTTCTAGCACTGAAAACTCATGGACGTATTTCACATGACGTGGGTAATTTAATCACGAGACATGCTCAAACACAGCTACGCGCTGATTTCTTCAATTAACTTTTACGGCATTGGGAACTAACATTTTTGTACCGAATCCCCCAAGTTTTTGACTTACAGAGGGATAAAACGAGCACAATAAATGCAAGGGTGAAATTGCTCAGACAACAAAGGCATCCATGTTTTTTAAACCTGCTGAATCTGTTGGGCCGTTTCAAAAACGCTGTCGCTCGCATTTGGGTTGCGCTCAGCTGTTCGACCACCCAGGTGGCGCGTCAACCCTAACAGCCAATTAAAATCAGGCAAGCTAGGTAGCAGTAAAGAAGCCGAGTGAGAAAACAAAGCTTTGTTAACACTGAATTATTCACCCTTTAAATATGATGACAGCGCGTTGAACCCGAATGACCTTCCGTCAGTTTTACTTAAGTTTGACTTTTTAGTCATAGCAATGTAATATGTTTTACTTTAATATTTAGTGCGTGTTATTTTGTTGTTTTTGCATGTGCTGTGAAAATAAAGTGGATATAAATTATACCCAGATTACACCAAATACTAAGACAATTTTAAATGTTCGATTCAACTTTTCTCATAAATTGTTATGTTGAAAATATAAATGGTAGATTTTTGTGTGCAAAAATATGCAAAATGAAGTCATATATACATACATACATACAAAGACAATCTAAAACGTTTTTAATTCAATTTGGCAAAAATGCATTTTTTTTGCAGACGCCATTTAAAAATATATGCTACATGCAACAAATTATAGACACTTTTTATTTTAATTTTTTGTAAATACTTTACATTTACACATCAAAAATATAATTATAACAATATTATATACATGATATTATATATTTTGTTTGATAATGTTTTTCTATATCTTCTGCAAAACATATACATATGTGTATATATATATGAATAACTGGCAAAAAAAAATTAATAAAAATTACCCTTATTACTCAATTACATTTGGTGTCCCCACAAAAACAAAGTCATTACTTTTTTCTACTTTTTTTCAAATGGTTAAATGTTTTGTTATTTTAATTTATGTATTATTTTTATTTATGAATTACAAGATTTGCAGTCTATAACAATATATTAGTTTATTTTAAAAGTGTTTTAAATAGCTAAAAATCATGATTTCTTCTTGTCTGCATTAGTCAGCGTATTTTTTGTGATCATGTATCAATGTTCAATCTAAATATTTTATAGTACTTTCTTTTGGCAACAGTTTATTCATTTTATTTATTAAAGCCCTAAATAGTTGCGTACTTAATTCTACAACATTAAATTATTTAAAATTATTTTTTTCCTTGTGTTTATGTGTGTCCCCAATTCTCGTGTCAACTCTGTTGCCATACCATATTTTGCCTTTAAATTGGTGGAATAATTGTGGAAGTTACAGGAAATTATGTCACCTTCACTCACTGATAAGATCTGAAGCTCTGAAAAATATTTGTGCTCTCTCTGAGATAATATTTGAATATAAAATCTTCTTAAACCAAAACGTCTACTCTGTTACCACAACATCAAAAGGAAAACATAATTTATTAGTGATCTCACATTAAATTATTTAAAGCTCTTTTAATCATGTTTTCATTAGTGTCATTTATGTCATTTAGCATTTATGACAGCAAGTGAGGTTTTTGGGGAAAAAATTAATAAAATGTCAGTTCTGTTACACTATTTTCTCCATTGCAAGTCTAGATAACAGAGTTGACAATGACACTGAGACACCAAATCTAACCACAATTACTGAATGAGTCACATTATATATATATATATATATATATATATATATATAATGTACATGCTTTTGCAAAAAGCATTTTTTTGGGGGAAATGCTATAAATATATATATATATATACATACATACATATATATATATATATATATATATATATATATATATGAGTAATGAGTAAATCTCCACTTCATTACTACATCAATCAGTGATTGACCGGAATTTTACAGAAGATCTTAATCACATTCTTAGCTTTCTCTTTCATTCACTGCTTCGTTCGTGTAAATAATGGTTGGTTGCAGTGCAGGGGGGGCAGTCAGTGGGTTCAAACCCCCTCCTATATGGTTCTTCTACCAAAGCACCTCCCCTCGACCTACCAGGGTAATTTACTTACTTTTCCCTTTCTCACAAGGGCTACAGTGCAGTTTTCCATTCAGGGGAACATATCCCGTGACAATAACGGACTCCTCCAGGCACTCCGAGACATCAGAGGTATTTCTGCTTCAATATCCTGATTATTTTTGCATGGTTTATTTACATCCGTTTCAACGAAACGCTTACAATGTGCACCGCGACGTTGATTTAAAATGTAGGAAAGAACGAATTTAAGGCGATCAAGGAGTTGGCTTCTTTGCAAAATTTAAATTGAAGAAAAAAAGTCCTTGGTGACGCAAACCGGCGTTTCTTTCCTTACAGTTTGTTGACCGGCAAACTCAAGTAAAGTATTTGTCCTGGTACACGACTGCATAGAAATATAAATCAATAATAAAGATGAGAAAAGTTGTAAAGTTAAGATAACATGAAAAAAGTAACTTTAAAAAAATGATTTAACAGTTACTCTTTAAAGGCATTTGCAAGTATCCAATTGTTAATTTGTTAAAACAGACTAAAACGCTACACGTATATTGATTATTGGCGGAATATTGGACGCCAGTTGATGTAATCGCGATCGCAAATTTGCCTTAGCAGACTCAACTTTTTTTCTAGCGACTCTTTTTTTCTTCTTTTCTTCACAAAGGAAACGCTCACGTGCAGTCTTTCTAATGTCATAATTAAAGTACAAGATGTCAAATTGTGTCACGGTGTCTGATGTCATTAAGAGCGGAAAAGCGGATCGATGTAATTCATAATAATACCTTGGAAAGATGATTGTTGTCATTGACGTTTTTTTTTTCTTTGTTCGCGCCGCGTCTAGCGCCGCCCACTTGAAAACCCCTCAAACTTTCCCTCTCAGATTCGCCAGACCTGTCAAATTCAGACGAACTGTGATTTAACTATATTTATCATTAAACTAACGACACTTATTTTTAAGTGAAATAATATCTTAATTAATTAATTTTGCAAATGCTTTATTTACGCTGCATTCATACTTTATAATAATATAAAATGTGTGTATGCTATAAAAAGATAAACCGCTGTTCCTCTGTTCAGTCCGCAATTAGACCCGCCCACTTGAAAACTCTTCAAACTTTCCTTCTCAGCCTTACTAGACCTGTCATCTTAGATGGCGTACTGTAATTCAACTAACTTTATTATCACAATCTTCTCATTAAACCAACTTTTTAAGCCTTTGATGTTAAACAGTATTCATTTTGCCAACGCTTTTATCAAAAGCGGCTTGCAGTAAAATAAACTCATATATTACAATAAGGAAGTCTGTGGAGACGCAACCAGATTACCTCCATTAAAGAATGTCCTTATTAAGCAGCACGCCCGCTTGGCGGAGGTTGAGCACAAATATATCATGCTGAAAAGAAAACTACGTTGTTTTGCCACCCCTCTGAAGTCGAAACCCATTTCTGCAATGATTCTAAATCTTTTAAAGCCCATTATTTACCATAAAATCTTATTTTTAATGAGCCAGTTGAGGACAAAACCAGGAGTCCAATCTTGGCCAAGAGTTACACGCTAAGACAAGTCTAAGTGGGCCTGTAAAAGGATGCAAGCTGGCGCTTAAAGAGCCACACGGTTTGCCTGGAATAATACTACACTTTATAAAAAAAACTCCATCTTCGACCGTAGTCGATTTAATGGCTAAATTTACGAGGGGGCACATTTGTTCGTATGTTCACTGTATATATGCCAAATAGACTAAGCGGTAAAGCTATGCATTTTATCTTCTCTTTTTTTAGCCTTCAGTCTGGAGTGCACAAGCTTGAAGTTCTCGTCTGAAGAGCTCATTGGAAAGGAAGAGTTTTATTGCGGGTGAGGCACGTCTAACGGCGCTTCAGGAGTCGCACAGCAGGGGCCAATGGGACTGTGGAAGCTGGCCAAGGTGGTGCTCGGATGGGCCGCAATCTGGTGGGCCGCAGTCCATTCAGTGCAGGCGCAAGGAGATGGAGACATCCAGGCCAGTCGATTCACTGGAAAACCTGAGGGGGAGGTGCAACAGAGGGTCCGACGGAGAGGCCAAGAGTCCCTCAGGGGGTAAGAGTTTTTTCAGTCACGTCCTGCTCCTGTTCTCTGTCAGCTTCAGTCTTGAAGTGGACACTATAATGGCCTAACCATATGAGGCGGAGGGTTTAACTCAACTTTTATTACCAGAAGTACAGTATATTCATTTGGGGATTGGTATATCTCATCTTTAAAGCTTGAATTCGAAGCTTTTTTAAATGCACTTTTTTAATGCAGTAGATTTATGCTGTAACCTGCTGTGCCGTCTGGGTTAGAGCCAAACTGCGTTGAAAGCACGATTAAGAAAGCAACGTATGTGATGGAGCCAGCTGCAGAAGTGTTGTGAGTGCACTGTGAAGGAATTTTAAGTACTAAAATGCCTCGGTATGTTGGTCATGACAACAGGAGTGTCTTTTCCTCCTGATAACTCGCACCGTTGAAAGATGTTATTGTTTGGTCATCGTAAATTTTACGTCTATATACGTCCGAGAAGAATGCATGGTGTTTTAGGGTCTCTGGTTTCATTTGAAAGTTGAGGTAAACACACTTACAAGTATTAAAAGATGATTGATTGCATGATGGATGTTTTTCCAAGCCCTCCAGTGGCTCTCAAACTTAGTGTCTGCATTCAGCTCAGCAAAGCCAAAGTTGCGTATTTTTCTCATTTTTGGGAAAACAATGGCTGTTTTGTGTCGCTCATCTGTTCGAAACAGTTATTCCAATCATCCGCTCATCTGTACTTGCTTATAACTCTCCTGCAAACTGCAGCAGGAAATGAGGTATTCTGATTACTCAGGAGGGCTCCAACAAGGGACATTTGTTTTTAAGCTGGAGGTGCGAAAGAGCATTTCAAATCAGAGATATGTCTGTAATTCCCGGATCCTTATTTAATCAGGAAAGGGTTTTGCTTTTAAGGTCTGAAACAAATCTAGCGAGGCCAAACAGACAATTTGAGTTCAGAAACAAAAGCACCATTCTGTATGGCACCAGAAGTGGGACCAATAGTAGTTGACCTGTATCGGACTCAAAAATTAGTTAACTGAACACTTTGGCCAATTTTCCAGGTAAACTATGAGGGAGTGTCTGATACGGTCAATGGAGCAGAACCATGTGGCACCGAATCAATTAAGAAATATGCCACAATGCCCTTTTGAGAGCCCATGCAGTTCCCTTCGTCAACATAAAGACCCTTCTTACAAATGTTGTAGTCTTAAAGAAAGGTCTAATCAGCAGCATGCACCGTTTGTAATCCTATTTAACATACCAAAGCAGTGTAAGAACAGCCCTTAAGACGCTGATTATAACGATGTAGCACATTTGATCTTCTGCTGACCAATCAAGCCAAGTTATCCTGGGTCAGACGGTTTAAAAGAGCTGCAGTAGGATTTGGAGCCTATTGGCTCTTTTTGTTAAGCATAATTTGGCCGTCAGATTGGAGAAGTCTGATCACGCTGGATTTGGGGGCCCCTTAAATGAAGGTAAAGTCTGGGAGACTGCTGTAAAAGCAATGGGCTTGGGGTGAGAATATGATTATGTGGTGCTCGGTGCCAACCCTGAGGAGTTTCGCCCAGTACAAAGCCAGCAGCATACTCAGGGTAGATGTTTTTAGAAGTCTTGCTGGCTTGGCCAGGGTTTCTCTTCATTTGCTCAACATGTCTCAGAGGCAATGTCAGCTCCACTAGATTCCAAAGATGGGCTCCAGTTCTTCCAAAATATTTGATGTTTGCTTCCCCAGGGAGACTGAGTTCTTTGTATTGGATTTATATTCTTTTAAGAGCTAGAAGTGCATGCCAGTCAAAAGGAAAACAATCCTTCTTGGATCTCGTAGAGCTTGCTACAAGCCAACAACGTTTTGTTGTGGAATTGTTCTTTGCAGAAATAAATTTTTAAGTTTAAGAACAAAACAATTGCCTGTGGATGTGGAGCCAACTGAGTTTTAAGGAACCCCATACCAGCAGTATGTTTATTCTCTTTTCAGTAGGGTTTGTCATCTAAGCAATGGAAAGGAAGACGCAGATCTGATAAGTGTATCCTTATGTGTGCGTAATAGCATGCCCAGAAATTCTTATCGTCTTATCAAATGCACTCATTGTATTGCAACAAACAAGAAAAAGCATAACAGCCAACTGCTTATCTGTTGTTTATTCCCGATAACATCAGTCACTCCAAAGTGTCTTATGGACCAGCTAATGCATGATAGCGACAACATTCCCACATGGGACCTGAAATCATATGAAATCACCCCCTCCTCTCCTCCATCGTTGCATTAAAAGTGTGTGTAGTCTAGATAGCAGAGTAAGTGGAGATCATTAGGGTCAAGGGCTTGAAACTGGCCAAGTTGGACAAGGAAAGGCCGTAGAGATCCAGAGGCTTTACACATGGGAGTTTTCTAATGTTAAAACAGCCGTGCCAGTAGCTCATTGGCTCTGGACTTAGCAGCAATCCTGGGGGGTGGGAGCAGATGCCTCGAAATCGACCTTTGACCTCTCTAGGAGTGGTAGCTGGTGCGACGGAATTGTGCTATCTTTGTCTAACCCTCTCTCCTCATCCTGTTAGGTTTTTATGACCTCACCGAGAACTGGCCAGAGGCCATCGAAGCATCCCGATTTCCTATCTCAGCCTTGTCCTGACCTTACAGGAATTCAGTTTTGCGAGGGGGTTCTCAAACGTCGAAAAGCTGACCTGCTTTATCCGGAGATCTTTGGCAAAGAATTGCTTGCAAATCTCTTTAGGCCTGAGGGCTTGTAGACCCTGTAAATGAAAAAGAATTTAACCCAGTGAAGTGAAATGATTTGGTCCATCTAGCTGAAGGAGTCACATGGTCTTTCCAGGTATTTGCCTTGTAGCAAAGAACCCGTTACCAATTTATATGTCTTTGAGGTGCTGGGTTTCGTAAATGTTCTTCATTTAGTATTGGTAAACACACTGTACTGCGACTAATACATTTAGTAGTTTGCACATGGATTGCGTGTGTGAAATGTGTTTTCTGGTGTGCACCGCAGATATTTCATGACCACCCGAAGTAGTGTGAACACGCGGAAAAGTTGTGATGCACCGAAATGAAAATTCTTGGCTGAAGCTGAAACTGAATATACTTGAACACCGCACACAGTTTTTCAAGAGAAGGAAAACTGCACACTCTGAGCAGCAAATCAGCATATTAGACTGGAGTAACGATGCTGAAGATGCTTTGATCACAGAAATATTCAATTTAAAATTTTTACATTATTACTGTATTTTTACTTCACAAATGAATGCAACCTTTCTGAGCAGAAGAGACTTTTTTAAACATTAGAAAATATTACAGATCCCAAACTTTTGAGCACAATGCATAAATGTTATAATAAAATTATTAATATAACTGAATTTGCTGTTTTACAGTAAAATGAGAATACTAACATTGTTGAGGGATTTCTTGTCTGCAGGAGGACCTTAGTGCTTAAAATCAAGGGAGATGTTGTTGCACATAAAACACTCTCACATCCAAAGCAACAGTTCAGCAACAAATACCCCTTACTCTTCTCTGCAAAGACATGTGATGCAGTGCTAAACAGTCTCTCGCTGTCGTAGCTTGTAATGATTTTTGCGTCTTTCTCTGACTGTTAAACACTTATCCACTGCTGACATGTTTGTTGCATTATATAGCGTGCATTGGATTTGATCGCGTTACCAAAAATGCTATCGTTCATTACAATTCATTCAGCCTTTGCACTTATTGCCATTTTCGGTGCATCCCTACTGAAAAGCGTAGGATTTAAGAAAAAAGAAATCTGTTTGCGTCCAGGGATAATCGTTGTGCATGAGTTTTTCAGACCTAATTTTTCTGGCTCCAGTTGAGAAACTAGGCTCTACGGTTCCACATTGCTGATAATTCATCATCTTCTGGCCTAATTTCCGCTGCTGCTTTTGTTTTCCGCCGCCCGCCTCCCAACCCCCCCAAACTTTTCACTTCCACTTGTTTTCTTTACCTCCCACCGATTCTTGCCCTTTCCCCAGCATTTTCCGTTTTCATGTTCCAACTTCTAACCCTCTACACTTTCTGGCCCTCCACCTCTCTCTCGGTTTCTTCTGTTAGCAGTTGTGTCGTCTGTCAATGTGCTTTGAAACCCATCAAAAGATTCAAACTACAGCTGGTCGTCCCCAGGTGACTGACATTTGTAAACATATTGACGTGTAGAGGAAAGGAATTTATGTGTGTGCGTAGGAAGACAGATGTACCTTGTGAGTTTTTTACAGCGGGTCCATTTACGACAGGCTTAACTTGGTGCTGATAGAAATAAAACAGTTTTCGCAGCGAGTGTCCAGGCTTGATGGAGATTCCTAAGGCTTGTTGGAAAGATACTAAAACGAACCATTCTGAGGGCGATTTGCTTCTTAGCTGTCAGTTACTAGTTGGTCGACTTGGATCAAGTCACTAAACAGCGAGCCCCAAAACATGGTGCTGGGATTGTTCACACCTTAGCAAAGAAATACTCTTTGGGTTTGGTCCTGTCATCAATCACACATATAATGACTAAACAAACACTTTTCTTTGGAACCAACTCTCTGTGAGAAAGTTGCCAAAATAACAGCTCATGGATGAGCGCATTTGGGAGAGCAAGAGTAGGTTTAATAAATATTTCTGTCCCAGGAAGTTTGGTTATGGTCCTACTCAAAACAAACTCTTCATGTCGTTTCGCTGGAAAGTCCTTTGGGGCCGCTGTATGTATTGAGCCATATTTATTGCGAAGGGTCAGGAGGTCTTTGAGACCGTAGATATTTCACTCTGTTGTATGTTTCTGAGAAACGTTCAGGAATAATATTTGGTTTCTGTAATTTAATGGACTCTTTTCCGTTGTTTCAGGCCCAACGTATGCGGTTCTCGCTTCCACTCCTATTGTTGTCCGGGGTGGAAAACGCTTCCCGGTGGGAACCAGTGTATAGTTCGTAAGTATCTGTAATATTTGTTTTTAAAGTTGCGTGCTGAAGATGCCACTTACCCACAGGTCACTTAACCGCAAAGTTAGCACTTAGCCTTAGGCTAACTGTGGTTAGGTTGCTTGCACAAGGGGGGAAATAATCTACTCACTAGTTCATAAATTGCTCTTTCTGGGGTTTGAACGCAAGACCTTTAACCACAACACAACCCCCAAGAGATAAAGGCTTGGACGTAAGACCCAAGCTGCTTTTATAGTGGTTTCAGCATCAAATAAACATGAATAAACATCTGCAGGTATGTTAAAACAAAGAGTAATACTTACCGAAATCTGTATCCGTATGTAATCACTCAATCGGTGTTTCAACCATGGAAAGAGGCCAATATAACAGCTTATAATAAAGTCACATTTACCTCAGGAAAAAATCATATTTGTTGACACTGTAGTCAGCTATAAAACTAAAACTAAAGAGAAGCATTTTGCTTAATATATATGCACCATGTAACATTTGTTATAGTATTTACTGTTCTTCAGTATTTAATGTAAGTTTGAATAAATCTAGCCACCTGACAGCCACCATGATCTCACTACGTTGCATGCTTTGTGGCTCATGCAATTGCGTCCAAACACGACACATAGTTAATTATTGTTGTGTAACTATCCACCTGTTTGTATGCTAACAGATCAAAATGCCTTTGCTGATCTCTTATCATGAATATTCGTCTCTCCAGCGATCTGTAGAAACTCATGTGGAGATGGCTTTTGCTCGAGGCCCAACATGTGTACCTGCTCCAGTGGTCATCTTGCCCCTAGCTGTGGTGCGGCCGCAGGTAAGTTCAGTCATTTCGGTCAAATTTTGTGCACGAAAAACACATTTTGACTAGTTTCTTTCTTGTTTTTGGCTGCTTTCATTCATAGGCGTAGCTTAGTAACGGAGGAAATGGATATGAAATGGCTTATTGCAAAGTTTGGAGCATGTGCGCTAACCGCTAGGGCACAGCTTTGACTGTGTGTTTTTTTTTTTGTGTTTTTTTTTTAAGAATTCTCTCTACCCTGCTTGCTTCCTTTGTGGTTGAAGGGCTTGTCATAATTTAGAACGTTTCCTTGACATTTCCAGCGATTTATTAGGTTGAGAGTTGAAATTGAGCAGAGATACGGCCGCTGGAAATGCTGTGACAATGTATAGCGTTTCATCCTCTGAATCATTAGCTAAGCTAGGAGTGTTTTCTGTTGAGATATGTTAAATTTGAGACTTCATATCCGCCAGTGAAACCTTGCACCGAGCGTTTTTAATGACTTACCTAGAAGCGTGATTGATTTTGTTTAGATGGCGCTGGGGAAAGTAATGAGCGTCGGCAATTCCTGGACGAGGTGTTTAGCATTAGTGCAGGTTTCTCTTAGTGTACTTGCTCTCTGCCAATGGCGCCCAGCCGTTTCTCAGCGAATGCCCGGAATATGTGGTCATAGACAAATAAACCCAAATGCACCAAACCATAGGGTTTGGTCTCGTAAGCTGTAAAACCAGAGTCAATTTATTCTGCAATGAGAAATTGACCATCTAATTCGGCTGCCAGTCCACTGACTGTTCGAAAGCAAATGCTAAACATACGCTTGTACTCTGTTTTGGCAGCCTTATGGGATTGGCGAGATCGGTGATGCTGTCATTACGCCCACCCAACCGCTTACCGTCTGCAGTGGTTGGGAGCCGCCACATTTATGATTCAGCTATGAATCTGCAATTACTCCATAAATAACAAGCCGCCACACACGGATGTTAGCCGTAGCCATTAGCGTCCAAATACTGCAGCTGTGCTCAAGATAGTGTAACGCTAACCTCTTTCTGTTCGGCATTAATGTCTAATTACCATACATCAGATTTTTTTATTTTTTTTATGTTAGGCCATCAGCAGTGTTATTTTAGTGTAAATAATATACTATTAAAGTATTAATTCAATTATTAATTCAGTTTTTAAAAGTTTTTATCTTATCAAATTTAGTTAAACTTTTAGTATTTTTGTCGTGTGTTTTAGTCATTTTTATTGGTTTTTGTTAACCCATCGCACTTGCTGACACTAGTAAACTACAATAGTTGTACTATTTTTAGTTATTAATACATTATTAAAGTAAAAAATTGTATCTTAATATTTTTTATGGAACTGAACTGAAATGAACTAAATAGTAAAACTAATTATATTTAACAAAAATAAATATATTCTGTAACAAATGTATTGCTTACTGTTAGTTAATGCAAATAATGTTTACTAATAAGACCTTATTGCAGTGTGTTACCAATATTAATTTCTTAGTACTTTAGTTTAAACTAAATGAAAATGTGAAATGCTGCCTTGGGACCTAAATTAAATAAACAAATAAAAATTGGGTTACACGTTATTTTAAGTTGTCTTTGTTATTATATTATACTTATATAAATTATACCGAGTAATATTAATTAACTTCGTACTATATGGCTGAGGTTAGGGTTTAGTTTAGGGTTACTCGCATGTAATTATGCATAATTAATTTTTATTATGTTACTAAGTACATGTAACGTGTTTCAAGGACACCTTAAAATAAAATCTTGCAAAGTTAAAAATTTTAAAAACTAAAATAAAAAGTAATTTAATTTTTGTTTTAGGTATTTTAGTACTTCAACTTAAAATTAATAAAAATGAGAAATGTTTATAATTTTAAACTAAAATATATATATTTTTAGTTCTTTTAGTTCTTAAACTTAGCAAAAATATGAAGTTTTTTTTATTTCAGTTAGTTTAAAGTTAAAAAGTTAAAGTTTTGTTATTTTAATTCTTAAACCTAACTAAATATAATATGTTTATATTTTACATTATATTTAATTCTTTTAAGTTAACATTCATTGTATTTCAAGTAATGGAAAGTTACTTAATAGTTTTAATGTTAATAACCCACAAACCCTGGCTGACAGCTCTAAAATCGGATCGCTGGGTTCATAGTAGAGGGCAGAACAAGAACTACTTCGAGAAGCTATTAATTTTCATCTTGAACCCCATGATGACTCGCTGGTGAACCTGACGTTGACAGGCCACGGATCTCCACTCCACGCCGCGAGAAAAAACGACCATAAAGGACCTCTGTTTTTCAACCTCGCTCATGTTTCCTGCCGTCAACGTAGCTTGTAAAAAACTGACAGATGTGACTGCTGCAGACAGAGGTGCATTGTGGGATGGCAGGCCTCGGGGAGCCCCGTTTTGTGCGTGTGCGTCTCAGCACGTGCAGATCACTTAGCATGGGTCAGCGAGCGAACCACCTGTAGGGGGCCGTCAGCAGGTCTAGCCAATGAAGTCATTTCCTGCGCTTTAGGAAAACACGGCCCATGCTCAAACATTTACAGGCCTTGCTGTTGAAAGCATACCATCAGTGAAAAAAACAAAAAGCACTCATGTTTGATCTCCATCCAGCCACATTTTTCATGTGAAATCAGACAAAAACACGCAAATTTGTACAAAAAAACCTTTTCATGTTTTACCCTCTGTTTCAGTTTATTCTTTTTTAAAGAAAAATTAGATCATGGCAGGCGAAGATAAAAGGAATAAATGAGGAGCTGTTTTTCTTTTTGTATTTTATTTTGTCAGGGATAAGTAGTAGCTTGAATTATATTTGGGCTGAAGCGTAATGGCACGATGCCTTTGTTTAGACAGAACCAAAGAGTTTGGCGAGAGCAACGTTTTGATGCAACCGATGGGGAACATCAATCTCTTTAAAAAACTCGAGTCCCATCAGAGATGATTCGCCGTGTCATCTAAATGCGCTTTTCAATCGCCATGGTGTCATATGCAAACTCAATTGAAAGTTTTGCTAAACGATTCATTCTGCGCCGAGAGAATTTCCATTTCATGAAAATCGCTGGAAAAGAAATCTGCTCGTCTAAAACAACGTCTGGTAGAAAATCAGGATGAAAATAGGCTTTTGTTGGCCAGGTCACCAGGAATTTGAAATGGCGCTCGCTGATATTGGAAAGACAATAAAAACGTAAAACTAAATTAAGGCTCTTTCCAAAAACATACTGTAGTTATGATTAAGTTAAATAGTGCGAGGGACATACAGTAAACTGAGATATAAACCAGTGTAAAGGTGTAGATACAGTTTGCATGTATACAGGTACAGTTGAAGAAAAAGTGTTTCACACACTGCTCTTCATGAAATAGATATTTTAATACGTAAAAATGGAAACTTTTATGGACATTTTGTAATCTATTTGAATCGATTTCATTGATTTTCTTTTTTTAATTTCCAAAATGGCACATGGAGATAATTAGATCCTATTTCTGTTTTTCTACTTTAAATGTTGGTGTTTAATTCATTATGCTACTTGCCATTTCTTTGTAACTCTTTGTGATATTTACTTGCAATTTCTGAGTGTTCTCACAGCAGTTTTTAGTTCCATTCATCACAGTGGCAACAATATTCATAACATGCAATGGCAAGTTTTCGAAAGCAGATTGAACTGAATCCTGAAAACATTTAAGTATACAATTTTGTCTGTTATTGGGTTATTCCCAAATAACAGGGTTACTTTTAGCTGCGTGCATGGTTCATTGTTACACAGGGCACAATTGAGCACTCTATGCGAATTCTAATCACCTCTCTCTGTCTCTGTACAGTCCAGTCCTGCAGCGTCAGATGCATGAATGGAGGCGTCTGTAATGAAGATGCCTGCTCGTGTCAAAAGGGCTACACTGGAAATCACTGTGGACAGCGTAAGTGAATGTCCAGACATCACCACATACCTGTACAGACACAGACAACAATAGATGATTTCACAAGAGATTGGCTTACAGACACAGATGAACTCAGATTGCATTCAAACCCAGCTATATATTTATCTAAATGCTTTTATGAATGCCTTATGTAATTTTTTTAATTTATATATATATATATATATATATTTTTTTTTTTTTTTTATTTAATTTAATTTTTTTTATTCACTGATCTTAAGACCTTCCAAAACATTCCAAAGAACCATATAGAACTCAAGAACATGGTTTGCATATTTTATAATTGTAGCATAAAAATATACTAAAACAGATTCTTTCGTTTCACCGATTGTTGTAGCTGTGTGTGAGAGCGGATGTCAAAATGGTGGGCGTTGTATTGGACCCAACAGATGTGCCTGTGTCTACGGTTTTACTGGGCCACAGTGTGAGAGAGGTAAGGCACTGCAATGCTTCCAAAGTTCATATTTTCTCAAGTCTTAATTGTGTTGACGTCTGTGAAGATGTGCGGTTTGTTTACCGTCTCAGGCCTGCTTCAAGAATGTGGTAAGACTGTGTCAGTGTGACCCAGAAACGCTCCGACGGTAATTTACAGTACTTTAGTTTAAAGCTGGTGCGCTTCCCTCTTCACTGTAGCCGGTGTGAAATGAATGCTACAGTTTACATTGTGGCCACATTTCTCAGAGCAGGAACAATGAGGTAATCTGGGGGGCGAAAAAAAGGGACGAAAGCCTCCCTCACGTGTGCACGAGACGTTCTATCAGAGGTGAAATCCTTGGCTAGAGTTATGAGAAAATGACAGACTGAAAGGACCGTAAAGGCAGTTCCCATCAGGCGGTGTGAATTGTGGGAGAGAAGCGCCCCAGGCACACTAGACCGAATACCTAAACCCTTTTTCGGGACCCCACCCTCCTGCGTCTGGTTCTCTGTTTGACCCCACCCCTTCACGAAGCCCCTTGTGCAATCGTAGGCCGGTTCCCTTTGAAAACCCAACACAGGGAGGTGGAAAAGTTTGGGAGACATCTGGCAGTAGATAAAGTAGGGTGGAAATGACAAGGGAAGGTTTCTGTGAAGACTTTTCTGACAAGAAAGGGTGGTGGTGGTGGTGGGGGGTGTTCTCCAAGAAATGGAGACCCCAGCTGTGTATACACAGCCAGGCCTGAACTAGTACAAACAATCTCTTCACACGGAGAGCGCCGTCCACGGGACACCTTCCTCCTTTCTGGGCCACCAGACCAGATCCATTCAGTCCAGACTCTCGTCTCCGAAACCCCCCCGCCCCCAGACTCACCCTCAAGGTCCTCGCTTGTAGGTTGTAAAACGTCAATCTAAGCAATTAGTCATTTCACAGAGCAGAGATAGAGTCTTTATTTAGCCTGTCCCAGGCACGCCTGGTTATCATCAAGCGACTGGATTTCACAGAGTTGATGATTTTCCAAAAGATGATGCAGGCCTGATGTCAGTCTCTCTATTTGGTTCTTCCAAAAAAAGCCATCATCTACTTCCAAGAAAGAGGTAGTAACAAAGAAACTGGATCCTGAAAAGACTGAAGCACAATAGTTGGCTTGTGTTTTTAGAAAGCCAGGCGTCTGCAGAAGAGTTCAGCAAACATAATGCAAGCTCAGCTGTGAGTCGGCACGGTTTATTGAGGGAGTTAAGCGAGTTAGCGGTACGGATGGTGTTAGGCCCATCTAATTCATTTTCCGTTTAGCCACGTGTGTGGGGCGTTATCGCCTACCGTGGCCCACACCGAAGAAAGCTATGCGTAATATTCATTCACAGTCGAGGGTTGATTTTACTCAGGGTCATGGGTCACTAGTCCACTTGAGTTTGATCAGTTCCCACTGTTTTGGCACAGATGCCATTGTTTTGCATTGCTAGAGAAAAAGGCTCTTCCGAGCAATGAAACATGACTAATCCTCCTGTAACCACAAGAGAATGAATGAAAAGGACTAAGTGTCACTATACTGACTCATTTAGGAGTCATAAAACTGTTGAAAGCTTGGCTTGTTGGATGTGTACAACAGAGATTAGATGTTTTATTTAGCTGTACTATAAATCACAGAGGAGTAAAAGAGTTTGTTGGTCCCTCTGAAAAACTTCAAAGCCTTCCACGGGAACACTTGACCGTCTAATGTTTCCTTTCTACCCCCGCTTTTTTTTCTTCGGGCCTACGTGAATGAACTTCTGCTTCTCCCCAAGTGAAAACAGATTTCTTATCTTGGTGTGTACTCTGATTAAACTGAAATAGGTCACAACAAAGCGAGCGTCTATTTAAGCACGTTTTTGGCGGCGCTTGAGATTTCCACCTGCAGTTGGTCCCCGCGGCTTAACGTTCCAGACTAGATTAACTTCCCTCTGGCTGATTTTTCATTTCTTAGAAGGTCTTTCATGACAGTCTACTCCCTTTCGGTCCATTAGCTCTGAGGATGATAAAAACAGTCCAAGCCTTTGGAAGTGTGAATAACGCTGGAATTCCTCCTGCCAAATTACGCTGCCGATCAATCTTTGGACAAGTGTGAATGCCACACATCAGCGACATTTTGAGGCATCGTCTTGCTTCATGATTCATGATAATGTACGCTGCTGAATAGTTGGCAGACGTCACTGGCAGGGAAACACTGTGGTGACTAAACGGAAAGTAGAGGTGAGTGAGCGTTTGGCAGGGTAGGGTGTAGGTGAATTGTTTTGATCTGACAAGCCACTCGAACTGTAATCAAGGCAAAATTACTTCCGAATGTTGTCCGCATCACAGACACATCCCCCCATTCTCTGGAATATGAGTCTGCCTGCTTCTGGGAAGCAGGGTCTGCGTATTGCCGCCAAGTTTGCCAACTTGACATTGAGGTTAACCGGTCTCCCTTTTGCCTTGCAGATATGTTTGCCATATCTTGTGTATTAAAGTGCTCAAAGAGGTTCAGTCTTTAGCTCGGACCTTCCGTGTTATGCTGCATTTATTCTTCTGGCCGTGTGCACGTACAAATGGTTCTGTGCAGAAATTGGAAGGTTTGAACAACATGGTGGCTTCCGAATTATGTTGGCAGGAGCCTTTAGACTTCCTGGCTCCGGGTTTCATTGTAGATCAAAGGGTTGTTAGACAAACCTGAGCGGCTTCAAGGATGTTCTTATGGCAGACATTTCTCAGTACCTTTAAATTTACTCTCCTTCTCTGAAAAACCAATTTGTGAAGGCCTTGTAGTCCTTTGTGAAGGTATTGTAGAACTACCTACATGAGTAAAAAGAGTTGACCAGGGATCTGCAAACTTGGTCCTGTAGGGCTGGTGTCCTGCAGAATTTATCTCCAAAAACACCTGCCTGAAAGTTATAGCATGCCGAGTAAGACCTTTAGCTGCTTCAGGTGTGTTTAATTAGGGTTGGAGCTAATCTCTGCAGGACACCCACCCTCCTGGACCAGGTTTGTAGTGGGCCCTTCGACAATTTAGACTTTATGCAAATTACTTACTACTCATTCACCAACTAGTGGCACTGATTCATGGCACTGGGTTCGATTCCCGACCCTAAAAGTAAAGGTTGCAAGGTTGCTTTTGCTCGTAGACACTATATTTTGTACTGAATTTGTTTGCTTCCAACATGGGAAATGAGCAAATCCATAAGTCAAGGAGATCTTGGCTTTATAGATATTCCCCAGAAGGCTTCACCCATATGAATATAATCACTCAGTGCACAGTAAGAGTCAAAGCAACAGTTCAGAGAAGCTGATGAATTCGAATAGTGGATATGAATAGACACATCTGGGCCTTAGCTTGCCCCACCGTAGTCCTGACCAGGCACAATTAATCAGTCCCAGATGTGCATAAGACGCTCGCAGTGGGTCGCTTCAACTTGGAGAGGACCTGCATTCCTGGACTCAAATCGTCCAGGAAAAACGGCCAGGTCAGGGGAGCACATGAGGGAGGAAAAGGGACAGCAAGGGGATTTAAAGGCACGTGAAGGGGAAATCTACATAGTCCTTCTTCCTTTTTTGTCGTCTTCTCTTGACCTACTTTCTCAGTGCCATTTCCCTCCCTCTTGGGTATGGATATATGATTTAGCATTTGTTTCGCATGCAATATGATGAAGGATATGGAAAGATTTGTTAATTTCTTTGAGGAACGACCAGGGTCCGGATCTCATTCATATCCCGCCAGAGTAAACCGACTCTCAGAGTATACCCCAAACAAATGCAGGATCTCGTTCAATTACATTTTCAAAACATCACTAGCAAAGACTTGGAGGATGCAGTGCTGCACAGCCAGTTGTTTGTTTGAGTTCCTTTAAACAGAAACCGCTGCATCCTGAAATCCTCAGTTTATTTCGATGTTGAATTGGTATGTGTGATGCTCAAAACATTGTTAATGTGATTAAGTCGTCTCAATTGGCAACCAGCACAAAGGAAGACTCTTGGCCAAATCTCCAACAGTCAAAACAGTGCTAGCACCACTATCCCACATTTAGACCTCAGCCAAAAACAAGATGGTTTGTCATGGAAATTGCCATTATTGATGCAACCCAGCAATTTTTAGCGATTATCTGGTTATCCTATTAGAAGACAGTGAAAGAGAATCCCTGTCAGAGCATTCCCAGACCGACCTCCAGCATGGGAATGATTGGGAAACAGCTGTGTGATGGACAAGATGCATCTGCTTACTTCTTTATCCATTAATGTGATTTCTTGTGGTTGCAATTTCTTGGTTGTGTGTCATAATGTTTGTAAGAGCTTGTCTTTTCATATTACAGAAAGGTTTTGTCAGAGCCCATGTTGGCTTGGTGGTCTTCTCTGGTATATACATGTAAATATTTTCTAAATATATACTGTATGTGTGTTTATTTATATATACATAATAAATATACACACAGAAACTTTAATTTTGGATGCGGTTCATCAAGATTAATCGGTTGACAGTTCTATTCAATTAATTGCTTTTCATTAAACTCACAAACCACCTTTAGTTTCTATACAAACCCCATTTTTGGGAAACCCTGAAGTTATGTTAAATGTGGTTCATGTTGATAATTATAAAGAATGAAATATATTTGCATTTTTATATCAATATGGTACCTAATTATCCTTTTTAAATCTATGTGATAAATTAGGTCAAAAGTATAATGCAATGGATTACGTTACTAAATACAAATTGTAGTCTGTTACTGATTGCAAAGTTCATGCATTTAATTGTAAGTAATTGTAGCAATGTCCCAATGTTTTTTTCATATACTTATTGACCTCTCTTACACTCATTGTCCCTCCCATAATCAGACTACCGGACCGGGCCGTGCTTCACACAAGTCAACAACCAGATGTGCCAAGGTCAGCTGAGCGGCATCGTGTGCACCAAGACGTTGTGTTGCGCCACCATCGGGCGAGCGTGGGGTCACCCATGCGAGATGTGCCCTGCCCAACCCCACCCTTGCCGAAGAGGTTTCATTCCCAACATTCGCACCGGTGCTTGCCAAGGTAAGAATGAGCGTCTGGCGTCTAAACAAACACCTCTTTCCTTCTCAGCATCTGGCGAATTCCTGCCCTAATGACCAGCCTGACTTGGACACTAAGAGAGGCCGTGGCATGTTTAGGGTAAACCAAACCACTCCAGTCTCTGTCCAAGAGGACACTTCCCCATTGTATGTCTTAGTAGAGTCAAATATTTAGATGACTTCCTTTGGGAGTGCTTTAAATGGGATTACATAATGGCTTGTCACATTTATTTGTAATTGTGGGCGTATTGTTTGGACTTCTTGTTTGATTTTCAGGGACACAGATGGACATGATTTAATTCTGTTCTCAAGGCCTGTTACACATTATAAACGTATTCGATTAGGTCATGAACATTCAGTAGATGAGGTTACCATAGCATAATTAACACTGGTTTGAGAGGCTTTTTGCGGTCAGCTAGTTTTTTTTGTTTACAGTAGGGCCAGGCAAAACTCCTGCTCAACCATGGCTTTTTTTTTGCAGGGTCTAGTATATTTACGTCATTACAATACGTTTTTAGTTGTTTTGCCTTGATGCTGTAGATTCTGCACAGCGTTTTATATACTATTTAACAGGTCTCTATTTAGCTAACAACAATAACCCTGATTCTGCAGTAGCGCAGATGAAAATAACCAGCTCTTACAATCCCGTTGCTTTGCCCTCAAAGATATTTTCCGAGCCAAAATAGCAAATGCCACCCTGATTTCACACATCATCTCAAGGACGACCCCTTCCTAACTTAAGATATTCTTTTCTTCTCCTCAATATACAACATGAGAGACAGCTCCAAGTCTGGCCTGGATTTGCCCAAAGACAGAGTGCTTTTGCAAATGTCTGTCTGGCTGAAGTACAAAGCACACACATGTGCACATTCGGGCGGGAGGATTTGCGTACCGTGCAGCGAGCTTTCCTGAGACTTTTTGTGTTTGACGGCATTGGAAGAAGTTATTTTCTGACTATATTAGTAGACAGAACCAGAGATTTGGTGCTTATTGGATACAGGTTGAAGGTCTGCGGATGTGCGTATCAACATAAAGAGATATGAATGTGAGCCAGATCCAATCCAGACAATACCGAAGAGCTGTAGTTGGGTTATGAAGTGGGAAAAAGCCCAGACTGTGTGCTAACAAAGATGACACATGTGTTTAACCCTCTCATAGATATAAAGTGACCTGCGAGAGATGCTAAAACCCATCTATATTCTCAATTTAAGAGCTTTGGGCCAAATTTACTAAAAAGGGCGTTTCCATAAAACCGCCCATGTTAGGGGAAATTTCTGCAAGTGATTTACTGACAATGCACACATTAAAGAACACAGAAAACATCATTCCCATAGTGACCAGCACAGTCTACCAAGAGCTGCACAAATTACTGCCTGCTTTAAGACATGTGTTTTTGGGCCGTTAAATAATGACGCAAATACCAGTAATTCGACGAGCGCAAGTGTTACTAAATCACATTGTGTGATTCATTCAAATACTCTCAAAATTCACTTTAGTACTCTTTTCGGCACTAATTTCTTACAATGCTAGTTTAAACTTCAACTAGTTCAATTTGGTTGATATTGCTTCCAGGGCCTAAACATTGAAGTGAAAATGAAAATTAATATGTTTATTGCTAGCGAGTTTAATGCATTGAATGTATGGAGTATTTTCATGAGTGCAACATGATCGGGATGTTTACTGCGTTTTTGCAAAAGTACTGTCCATGAGATAAAAGCATATTAAGTCAAGTTTTGTTAAACCGTGTTTGCTTACTTTCTTCTCTTTGTTTTATTAGACGTGGACGAGTGTCAGGCCATCCCAGGACTGTGTGCTGGAGGAAACTGCATTAACACAGTGGGCTCCTATGAGTGCAAATGTCCCGCGGGTCACCGGCAAAGTGAGACCAACCAGAAGTGTGAAGGTACGTCACTTACTGCACGACGTCCAAACCACACAAAAGCTGTCAGAAAACAGCACGAGAATGATCTCAGTCCTATTCGTCATTTGTAACCGGAAAAAAAGTTGAGTCACGCACTTGGCGTGTTCTTCGACATTGTAAGCTTTCCGAGTTTTTGATATGCATTAAAAGTTGACGTCAGGTCTGAGAATCCAGTGAGGATTGACTGGATTTATCTGCTTGAAAGTTTTCCTCCTGGGCTCCATCTATAACATTAGTCAGTGCTGTTTGGGTGGAATTTAAACAATGCCGAGTGAAAACAAACAGGCGTTTTGTAAAAAGCGGGGGTCTGCAGTTCTTGGATCAAAACCTGCCCTTTAGAAAGATTTAGATAAAACCTTAATAGAGAGATAAAGAAAGAGAGATAGTGGATCACGGCTATTATTTACCAGATGGGTGAGGTTATTTCTTATCTACCACGGCATTATATTTCAATTTAGTGTGCTGTTTTGGCATAACAATGCTGGCGCAAAAATGCAAGTGAATTAACAATATTGCAAATATAGAAATTGGGCAGTATTAGCAAATAAAGGAAGAGGTAAAAAGAGGTTAAAATATTTAATGAACAGGAATTTTAGTGTTTATAGATATTATGTGCTTGTCATTTTATATATTTATTCTTTTTTTTTTGTTTAATTCAGTTTTGGTTTAATTCCATATTTATTCTGCTGCAATATGTAAATCTATATATTTTAACACTAGGTTCCTACAATGATTATTTTTACTAGTTTTCTTAATTAGCACCTGAACTTATTGCATTAATAACCAAAGCAACATTTCTAATTTAAGTAAAAAATTCCATCTAATATTTATCATTTTATTTCAGCTAAAATAAAATAAATACTTTATTTATTGGAATTTTATTATTTTTATTTTATTTTTAATTAATAAAAAATATTATATAATTTTAGTTGACACTATTGCGCTGAATGGATTAAAATATTTATTTTATTTTAAACTCTGCATTGATTACAGCTTTCGTTTTGCTTTTCCAGGCAGTATTTTAATGAAATGAGTCCGACCTGAAGTAAATGGCATTACTCAGAGGTTGTTTTTATCATGGCTCCATTAACTTGATGGAGGCTTGATTTGTGTTTAATTCGAGTATCTACTTTGTCTCAGATGTTTGTCATAAAATTCCTGCGTAGGAATACTAATGAGTAGTTAATACACTGGAAGAGTACAGAGCTGTAAAAATCCAGACACGCATTCATTTTCTCATAGATGCATTTGGGAAGCAAGAAACTTAAAAAGTTAAGTATGTAAACCAATAGGATTCGACACACTTCCAGTAAGCCAGATGGAGGGAATCCCAACACTTGAGGTTATTAGTTTAACTCCAAATCACATTTTGACCCTGAATGACAAGGCCATGACTAAAATGAAGGTTTGGAGACGAAGCAGACCTCTGTCTGCAGGCTTAAACCCAAGCAGCCCTTTTCCTCAAGAACGCGCGAGAAAGAAACGTCTGTAAATTAGACACTCGGGTGATCACTAAAGGACCCTGAACTATGAGTCTGAATGGCTGGAGTTTGCTGAAATATGCGCAGCCCTGTTTTCTTTGAAGCTGTGTGGAGGGTGGAAAAAATCCCAGGTGGTAGTTCTGTGGGGCGAGGAGGGGCGCTTAATTACAAGACAATGGTGCGGTGGAAAAGGTCTTGCCCCAGGCGAGGAGGTACAGCATGAGGCGTAACTCACACTGCTTACAGGGCACTTTCTGACTCTCAAGAGGTGGTGAGGAGACCTACAGAAGAATGGAGCTCATTTCAGAGAAAGTAGCTCTAGAACAATAAAAAGGTTTCCTGCAGGACTTTGGGTTTAGCAGAACTCCTTATATTTAGTGATTTAGGGTTCTTGATTTGTCGTGAGTTCCTGAGATGAGAAGACATGTTTTTTTGTAACATTATATTATAGTTATTCAGATCAGATCAGTTTGGATTCATTCCATCATGAGAAAACGTATTGCTATGTCACAGAAGGACGTTTCTAAGTTCTTATGATGCTGTAAAAGAACCTTCCAAAGTTCTTATGTCACAGAATATCTTTTTTGTGACATCATAAGAACCTAAAAATGGAATATTGAAAATTTTTAAATTGATAAAAAATGTAAGTTCTTACAACATCATAAAAGGTTCTCCGACAAATTAAGAAGTTATAAAGGGTTTTCTAAGTTCTTGCTGTGTTGTAGAAAACCTTACAAAGAACTTTAATGGAATCAGAAGAACTTAAAATGTTCATTTCTGAAAATAAATGTATGCTGTCATAAGTTCTAAAATGTTGTTATTCTTCAAGAAGAAACTTTTTATTTTTTCTCATAAAGGCTCTTTAATGTCTTTATAAGAAATTGAAAAGGTTCTTCAGGGACAAAATGAGAACTTAGAAGAACTTTATGATATGACGTGATTTTTAGACTCAGTCTGCAATGACCTTTAAAAGAATGCTTCTTTTAAGTTGTGTCATAGAAGAACTAAACATAACCATTTGGTGAGAGAAAGAACTGTATCTGCAATGCAAAAACCCAAAGAAGTGTTCTCCTCCTAACATGAGGATGCAAACACACACTCCAGTGGTAATTCCACCCTGAGTAAAGTCTAGTCCCGCTTCTGGGGCTCTGCTGATGAGCGGGTTTGTTTTGCCGAGGTTTTTATGACTTCGGCAGGGCCTATTTCAGCTGCTGTGGGACACCGTGACTCCCGGTTTCCACACACACATCAAACACGTAATCGCTCATCATGCTCTTGCCACATCCCGCCTCAATCTCATGCGACATACCCGACACACTGCGTTCGCATATAATTTGACTAAATTGCACATGTGTATAAATATAAGAACGACATGCAATAAAAACCAAGAAATCTCTTAACCATCTGTCGAGTTTCGTTTTGATTTGTACCCTTGCATTAGCATGAGGAGTTGGATGTAGCCAAGATGCAGTTTGAAAGCACTAATGAGATCTCTTTATTTTCATTGTAGAATCTAATGAGAGTTGCTTCTTAGATGTTTCCCCTAAAACAAGGCCTTTCTGTTTGGTTTTTACTACAATTTCTGTTACGTTAGCATCTTGAAATGCGTTTCTGAGATGAGAAGATATGCTTCTTTGGAGATTTGTAACATTATATTATAGTTATTCTAATCAGGATCAGTTTAGATCATCCATTCCATCATAAGAAAACTTATCGCAATTCATTGCTATGTCATAGAAGAGCCTTTCTAAGTTCTTATGATGCTACAAAAGAACCTTCCAAAGTTCTTATGTCATAGAACTTTTGTGACATCATATGAATCTAAAAAAAATTGTATTTATGGATCTGTTTTTTAAGATCTTAAGTCATAGAAGAACATTGTGACATCATAAGAACATAAAGTTCTTCAAAGGAACTTAAGGTTCTTATGATGTGATAAACAGGTTCTTCAATTAAATTACAATGTCTAAGTTCAATGCCATTGAAGAAAACTTCAAAACGTTCTTGTTATGCCATTAAACTTAGTTTTTCTATGATCATTTTCAATGGTTCTTTTTTAACAGTGTTTTTTAATTATGATGTCATTAAAGAACCTTTTAAAATTTAGTTTAAATTGATTAAAAATTCAAGTTCTTACAACTTCATAAAAGGTTCTCCTATGAATTAAGAAGTTATAAAGGTTCTTCTAAGTTCTTTGTAAAAGCTTTACAAGGAATTAGAAGAACTTAAATGTTCTTTTCTGATAAGCAATGTATGATGTCATAAGTTCTTTAATGGTTGAACTCTTAGATGTTTCTCCTAAAAACTTCCTTTCTGTTTGGTTTCAACTACAGTTTCTATTACATCAGCATCTTGAGATGTTTAACAATTCCGGGAAATGGATCATTGTGTTGTATTTTAGATATTGACGAATGCGCAACCATTTCCGGAGTGTGTGATGGCGGGGAATGTACCAACACCGCCGGAAGCTACGTGTGCACCTGTCCGAGGGGATACATTACCAGCGCAGACGGCTCCAGATGTGTCGGTGAGACTCTTTCATCCACACACACGCACGCCTACGTATGATCTCATGACCTTACAATCCTGGGTCGCATCTGAGCCGTGCATCATATTGCTTGTATGACTCATGGGATGAACTTGTGTGGGGTCAACGCCTTCAAGCCTGGGCTAGTGTGTGTATATAAGCCTGTACGCTCATCTGTAAACAAGACAGAACTGTTGTTGTCACAATGCAAATAAACCTGAATGAGATAGCGACATATTTTTTGCCAAAATTGTTTTAGCGAAAAGACTGTAAAACGTTCTTCAGTGACATTATAAGAACTTTGTAGAACATCATAAAAAGAATTTCATCATAAGAATTTAATGATTAAAACTTAAAATGTTGAACTTAAAGATTGCATTATAAAACAAACCTTTAATCATGAGGATGTGTAAGAATTGAATTATGAGAAATGATGAATGTTCTCTTATAGTATTGGGCTGTAAAACCCTTTTAGAAACTTGTTTGTGAAGCAGCTGTCATGAAACCTCAGCCAGGTGTTGCGCGGTTCAGTGCATTTCAGAACAACACTGACACGAAAAAAATCCAATTTTGCTGAAGGACATGCTTGCGTTATGAACTGATTAAAAAACTGTGTGGTTTGACATCCCTTGGATAAAATAGGTCATACTCACAGTCATCTCACAATGATTGCTGTTTTACAAAATATAAATAAATAAAAAGTTTGTTGTAATAATCTTTATATTACTTCTACATGTTTATTTGTTATGGGGTTATGAACGCAACAATTAACATTAAAAATAAATCTGTGACAAAATGAAAATATTTTGGGTAAAAGATGTCATATTGATGTTGATCGTATTATGATTGTTGTTTTCAATAAGACAAAAATGCAATTTGTTTTTATAATCTTTCATCAAAACATTCTGGGAAACACATGGAGAACAAATTCCTGCATAAACTGGCATTACGAAAAATGTTTCGAAAATAATTTACCTAGTAATTTATTTGGTTGATTCAATGAATGCAACAAGTTACAAACAAATAAAACATTGTACTAATTAAAAAAAATTTTCAGGTAAAAGTTGCCATATTCATGCTTATTTTACAGTTAGATAAATTAGATAAAATGTTTGTTTTTGTAAGCTTTCATAAACACATTTTGGAAAAATGAGAGGAACACAGAAAACAAATGTGTTCATAAATTGGCTTTACGAAAAATTATACAACCCATTGTGGTATCACAAATCATTTACATGGAAATTTATTTACAATAAGGTTCATTAGTTAACTACATTAGTTAACTAGAACTAAGAATGACAATACTACAGCATTTATTAATATAAGTTAATGTGAATCTTCTTAATCTGTCAGTTTTCAATAAGAGAAATTCGTAATTTTAAAAAAACGTTTTGGGAAACAAATTTCCTTGTAAATTGGAAATACGAAAAATATTACGTTTTACAAGTATGTTGACATGTGTTTGGTGATTTCATGAATGCAACAATTAACAGTTTTTCTGTTAATGCACCTGCAAATGTGAATGGATTTAATTGTGATACCTCTGCACGTCGCCTTTAAAAATGCGATCCAAGTCTTTCTTTAGTTTGAGACTTCAGTTTGGTTGTGGAGAGTGTTTGTTGGTTTCTTTGGCGAACAGGTCTCGCTCAGTCTCATCTGGTCTCGAGGGATCAGTCGCCAGAGGACAACGGAGAAAACAGAGTCACATGGATGCTATTTCCTCCTGCTAACATTCCAGTACAGTGAGGCAGAGGCACTGTTGACTCTGGCGTCACCTCAGCCTTTTCTCTTCACCTCCATTTCTCTCCCACTCCCTTCTCTTTTTATACACGCCGTCTTGAGTTTCTCACTCCCGCCACCCCATACGTCTCTCGTAACCCCGTGATCTGTCGGATCCCCGGGTGCAAATAAAGAAACGTGAGATATCGGCCCTGGATGATGCGTTGACGTGGCCTTCGTGTGTTTCCAGAAACCCGTGTGGATTTATGGCAAACCTTTACTCTACATATGGATCCCGCCGTGGTGGAGAATGCAGGCAGCCCGCATGTTTTTCTACATGTTCACGTAAAAAAAAAAAAAAAAAAGACTCTAGGAAGCCAAAATGGTTTTTGGAGCATGATGTCATGGGAGAATGTTCGAAAAGTTGACATGAAATCTAAATGGACTTTCGTAATTGCGCACAATTCATCAGTGCGTGTTATTCTATATGTGAACCGTGCTATTAGTAACCAACAACAAGCTATTTAGATATTATTTTAGGCCAGAAACCAAAGGCGTAGAAACGTTTTGTGCTGTCTTGCGTTGGTGCGTTTTATCGCGCAAAACCAGGCCATGGGGAGCCATTTAGCCTGACGCTAATCAGCGTTAATGCACCGCGGGGCCCCAATGCGAACACGAAAAATCTCTCTTTGAGGCTCAAGAGAAGGTCTGGTTCCAATTGAAGCCAGTTTCCCATCACCACGCTTGCGAAACCCACCATGCCCCCCTCAGGCCGGGTCGATCCCAGGAGGCTGCAGTTCGGGAGTGTGCGCCTGCAACCTCCAGACGAAGGGTTTCTTATGTCCGACGTAATTGGCTGAGATTACTCCACATGGACTTGATTTATGGCAGGGTGCTGGCTCATTAGCCGAGATAATCGACTCTCACCTCCCTTTTGCATGGTTTGCTAATGTCGCAGTGTACGCACCCTATCGCAACCAGCCCCCCCTCGTTGACCTTGACTTGAGCGAAACGTCCCAAGCCTGTATGCTTTCGGTCCTCCAGTGGCTTTCTCAGGCTCCCACTTCATAAATTAAGTTCCTGCTAGGGGACCGTGTAAAAGGGCATGCACTGACAGGACTTCCTGCTAAGTGTGACTGTACTTGCGAGACAAGCATTTGTGGTATTAAGAGAATAAATTGGTATAAATGTCAGCACTTTTAGCAATGTGAGTCAAAAAGGGGAGTTAAAATAAAATTTGATGTTATTTCCAAGTCTATAACTGCGTCCCAAATGATGCACAATACACCAACCATGAAGAGTATGCAAATTAAAACTGCAACAGTAGAGTGCATTAAGTATCCAAAATTACACACTAAAGTGGGTCATCCGGGTTACTCGCACTATTTATACTACGAAGCGTCATAGAAAAAGTGCGCAATTTAAGACCAATTGTCTCACACTTCAAATTTAAGGCTCAGTTGAGTGCATTGCATTGTGAGATAGATTGTGCTCATTTATTATAATTTAATTTAATTGCTTATTTTGACGTTATTCACATATTGTTTACAGTGTGCAAACTACGCAAAAACAGTAGCATTTCTGATATCTGTCTCGTTCCCTCTCACAGATCATCGGGTCGGTACGTGTTTCTCGTCTTTGGCGAGCGGCCACTGCGCCAGCGAACTGTCCGGCCAGTACACCAAGATGCAGTGCTGCTGTGACACGGGCCGCTGCTGGGCCCTCGGACACATCCCAGAGATGTGCCCCGTCAGAGGATCGGGTGAGTATCAACCATAACTGTTACTAATGCTAATGCTAGAAATGTTTGAATTTTGTCAGTGCTTTTTAGAGTTTTTTGGGGGGGTTTTAATCCATGTCTGTTAGCTTCGAGGCTAACGTCTGTATGCTAGCATACTTCATATATACAGTGGGTATGGAAAGTATTCAGACCCCCTTAAATTTTTCACTCTTTGTTATATTGCAGCCATTTGCAAGTAAATTTTTTTTTCTCCATTTTTTTTCTCAGTAATGTACACACAGCACCCCATATTGAATTAAAAACAAAGAATTGTTGACATTTTTGCAGATTTATTAAAAAGAAAAACTAAAATATCACATGGTCCTAAGTATTCAGACCCTTTGCTCATTATATAGTAGAAGCACCCTTTTGATCGAATACAGCCAAGAGTCTTTTTGGGAAAGATGTAACAAGTTTTTCACCCCTGGATTTGAGGATCCTCTGCCATTCCTCCTTGCAGATCCTCTGCAGTTCTGTCAGGTTGGATGGTAAACGTTGTTGGACAGACATTTTTAGGTCTCTTCAGAGATGCTCAGTTGGGTTTAAGTCATGGCTCTGGCTGGGCCGTTCAAGAACAGTCAGAGTTGTTGTGAAGCCCCTCCTTGGTTATTTTAGCTGTGTGCTTAGGGTCAATGTCTTGTTGGAAGGTAAACCTTCAGCCCAGTCTGAGGTCCTGAGCACTCTGGAGAAGGTCGTGGTCCAGGATATCCCTGTATATCCTAAGAAGGGTTCCAGTCGTCCCAAACATCTTCCATTTAAGGATTATGGAGGTCACTGTGGTCTTAGGAACCTTAAGTGACAGCACCTGAGTTAAATAAATGAGTGTCACAGCAAAGGGTCTGAATACTAACGACCATGTGATATTTCAGTTTTTTTATTTTATTTAATAAATCTGCAAAAATGTCAACATTTCTTATATTTCTGTCAATATGGGGTGCTGTGTGTACATTAATGAGTGGTAAAAATAACTTAAATGATTTAGCAAATGGCTGCACTGTATATTTATAAGTCCATGTCTGTTAGCTTTAAGGCTAACACCTTTATGTTAGCATGCTTTTACATAACAATTAGCATAAATACACATTTTAAATTGTTTTTTAAAACTTTTAGTCCACATCTATTAGCTTTGAGGCTAACATTTGTATGCTAGCATACCATTTAAAATATATTCAGCATACAGTAAATATACTTTTAAAATGAGCTTTTTTATAACTTTTAGTCAACATCTGTTAGCGGCAGAATTTTTTTAGTCCATGTGTGTTAGCTTTGAGGCTAACATTATCATGCTAACATACCCTTAAAACATATACATATTTAAATTTGTAAATTTTTTAACGTTTTGAAGCTTTTGATTTTGAATAGCGATAGCAAGTATTATTATATTACATGCAATCTTTGGTGAGATTTTTAATGCAATTCTGAACTGCACAGATTTTTTAAAGTGCACTATGAGTCTGTCATAATAAGCTAAAATGAGTGTTGACTCTTCTCGTACTTCATTACAATAAAAACATAATTTCAAAGGAGGAATTTCTTTAGATATGTAAGCGTTTGACCTTTATGTAGCGCCCTTTGAAGAATTGCTGTACCTCACCACAAAATCAAGATAAATACATGTCAGGTCAGCCAAGCATGGATAATAAAGCACTCTCTTTCAGTCCCACATCTTCACACCCGTGTGTTTTACGCTCTTTCCTCCTCTTTGACACCGCCGTGTGTCTTCCACAGGAATGCATGAGCCGAGCAGCTGCCAATTCCTTGGTTTTTCTGCTTTCGTTAAATGCGCAGTTTTCCATGTATTGAATAATTTATAAGTAGATCTTTTGTTTATTTTAATCTATATTTCATGCAATTGTTTTCAATATAAAATGTATATATATATATATATGTGTGTGTTTTTAAACATTAAACAAAAAAATATGTATAATTTATATGTATAATTTTTATTTTATAGATTAATCTTTGTGTGTGTGTGCTATACGTTATATAAATATATATATATATATACACACACACACACACACACTTTACTGCAATTTCTACATAAGTTCCTACTTTAAGTGCAAATTATTACATTTAAATTTATAGAATAATGATAAATATATATTATATGATAAATAATATAATTATTTAATATTAATATTAAAAAATAAACTATTTTATAGTTATTAAAAAGTTTGAGATAGGAACATACTTAGGAATTTCTGTAATTTGCAACTTGTAGTAATTGCAATATATTTCCATCTCCCTGCATTTTCTATATTATATAAGCAGCTGTTGTTAATTTACAGATGAATACAGGCGACTGTGCATCCAGAGGCTTCCATTTGGTACTGGTAATGGCGGCGGCGGCATCATCCATGACGGCAACGGCGGTCTGAACATCGGCAGCTATGGCAAAGGTCCCTCGCAGAACGGAAACGGCGGTGGCTACATCTACGGTGGCGAGCACACCATCATAAACGGCAATGGAGGCAACGGCGGCCCAAAGATTCAGATCAGTGAGTAAAAGCTGCCATCTTTTCCCTTCAACTAACTGTCCGAAGCTAAGAGCTCAATGGTGTTTTCCTGTCTGTGCTCAGGCCAGCTGAATGAGACGACCATCGACGTGTGCAAGCACTTCACCAACCTGTGCCTGAACGGCCGCTGCATTCCCACGCCCACCAGCTACCGCTGCGAATGCAACATGGGATACAGGCAGGACGTGCGTGGGGAGTGCATCGGTAAACCTGTGCATTCATCTGTTAGACAGGAAACGTGGCACCATCTGAAATGTCCTCTGCTGCCATCTGTAGGCAGTTTGCTTCACTTACACAGGCCTGAGGATTAAAAACAGCTGATTTGGTTCAAATTGTAGCACATATTATTGATTAATAGTGTTAATGGTCTCGCATACACCTGCTTTCTACCCTCAGATGTGGACGAGTGCGTCAGTAACCCGTGTGTGAATGGAGACTGTGTCAACACACAAGGATCATATCACTGCAAATGTCACGAGGGATACCAGGGAACTCCCACCAAACAGGCCTGCATTGGTTTGTGGCATGATTTAATTCTATTATCTGCCGAAAAAAACACGTCTGTGTACTCTCAGTTTAGGGCTAGAACATATTTGATGCTAACATTTAGGCCTAAAAAAAACAACTTTAAAGCTGAAAATATAATTATATTATATAATTTTCTAGTGTCTAGTGCCTACACTTTTTATTTAATTTTTAATATTATTATTATAATTTTTTTTTTTTAAATGTATTTATTTATTTTTTTACAATTTCTTACTTATAATGCAAAATAATTCTTAAATCAATTATAGTCACACACACACACACATATATTACTTGTAAAGTATGTTCATTTTGTTGTTTTTCGTGTTTTGTTATGAATTAATTCTACCAAATAATGTTACTGTGCTACATATCTTACACGCACAGCACTCAAATGACACAGTTTATTGTGAATAATCCATTTATAATGAAAGTCAGCACAACTTGACTTCACACGGCCCAGCGCCCTCTAGTTGACGACTTACACTAATCTGTTCTTGTTGCTCCAGACATTGACGAGTGTATCGTGAACGGCGTTATGTGCCGTAACGGACGCTGTGTGAACACAGATGGAAGTTTCCAGTGCATCTGTAATGCTGGCTTTGAAATCAGTCCTGACAGGAAGAACTGCGTCGGTAAGCGCTTAAACTACCTAACATATATGACAATATGCTATAAATCCTGCATTAAAGTGTTTAGAATTGTGTTTTGTAAATCTCGTTTGGAGTGGGTGGAGGGGGATAGAAGGTCAACGTAAATATTGTTAACTAATCATTTTGTGCTCTAGATCATGATGAATGCGCCACCACCAACATGTGCCTCAATGGCATGTGCATAAATGAAGATGGAAGCTTCAAGTGTATCTGCAAACCTGGATTTGCCTTGGCGCCCAATGGACGCTACTGCACTGGTGAGCCTGTCTGTGATTAACACTTAAGACTATTACTAAACCCCAAGATTGTTTAGAAACTTCTAGTCTATACACTATATTTCAAGAAATTGACACAGTTTAAGGTGAGGAACGGGGACTAAATCACTAAAAACAAATTTCCACTAGCGCATTTTTGCAAGTGAGGTGTCAAATCTGATACGACAACTCAGACTCCGTCCACACGAAGCTGGTGCATTTCCTATCCATCAATTTTTTTTCCCTCGTTCTAAAAAAAAATTGCGTAAACACGAAACCACTGAAAACGGTGTAGTATATATGCCAGACCAGTATGGGGC
>JAUCMU010000047.1:1422578-1456648 GCA_032275025.1 Enteromius treurensis | reverse complement strand
AAAGTTTAAAAGCATGTGATTGGCTGCTTATTGCTGATGTCACACTTTCATGTGCACATGCTACATTAACTCAGGATCAAGCCTGGGTTAACAAAGAGAGTTGATGAGCTTCATCATGGTACAAATAATGCCTGATTGCATCGGTGTGGATTTGTCAACCCAAAACTAATCCTGTAACCCTGAGTTTGTTTAGCCACCATCATGGTACAGGCCCCTGGTGATCCAAATGCTATTTCAGCTTTCTAAACGTTGGTATTTTCTCTCTAGTGACGCTGTATGGCATGTTCACCAATCACAACCCATTTGGTGTGGCCACTCACTGCCTGTTGTTGGAGCTTTTGGACGTGAGTGTGTCAGAATTACTGGTCAGGGTGAGTAATCAGGGCCATTCCATGTGGTTGATTCAGCACTGTGCCCGTGATGTTTTGGAGGCCCTTAGCTTCCTGCACAGGGAAGGTTACGTACATGCTGACCTCAAGCCCCGCAACATTCTCTGGAGCGCTGATGACGAGTGCTTTAAGCTCATTGACTTCGGCCTTAGCTTTAAAGAGGGACACCAGGTGAGGAGTTGATGTGGTTTACCTGAGACAACCATTCATTTGCTGTCTGAATTTATTCACATACACTACCGTTCAAAACATTTGGGGTCTTTTCTTTTTTTCAGTGAAGTCAAAGCTGAATGACTCTATTTTCAGGGTATTATGATCCTATAAAACATTAAAATGCTGATGACATATTTAAATCATCATAATATACAGCTGACCTCAAACTTTTAAATGGTAGTGTAGTATTAATGTGCCTCAACTTTTAGATACAAGTTAACAGTAAGCCTAAGGGTTGTTGTCTGTTTCTCACAGGATGTGAAGTATATTCAGACAGATGGATACCGGGCACCTGAAGCTGAGCTGCAGAACTCACTGGCCCAGGCAGGTCTGGAGAGCGACTCTGGCTGCACAACCGCTGTTGACCTGTGGAGTCTGGGAATCATTCTTCTAGAGATGTTCTCAGGAATGAAACTGAAAGAAACTGTGAAGTCTCAGGAATGGAAGGTCAGCTGATACCCAAGCAGCTGTGAAGCAGTACTCTGCCTTTAATTTGATCTTTAATGTTATGATATCAAATCTTGAATTAGTATCTATTAGTGTATTTTGACCTCTTAAGCTTGTTAAAAAAGCATGACGTTGTTGTGTCTCTACAGGATAACAGTTCTGCAATAGTAGATCATTTATTTTCAAGCAATGCTGTGGTTTACCCGGCTATCCCTGTTTTTCATTTGAGGGATCTGATCAAAAGGTAGGAAGTAATCTAAGCGTAGTTTTAGTGGGTTCTTAAGACATGATTAAAATAAGTAATATGTGTTTTTACATTTCCAGCATGCTTCACAATGACCCTAAATTGAGAAGCACAGCTGAGACTGCATTAATCAACCCTTTCTTCAGCATTCCCTTTGGTTTGTATGACTCCGCATCTAAAACATTGCTACGTTGCCCAGTGTTCGGTGTTTAAACTTTGTGAGTAAGGAAATGCTTTGTGTTTTAGCACCTCATATTGAAGATTTGGTTCTTTTGCCTACACCTGTCTTGAGACTGCTAAACGTAATAGATGACAACCACCTGTATAATGAGGACGAGTATGAAGGTGAGTCTTTGTCTATGTTTTCTCTATAATAAATATATTTTCAGTTGTTTTTATTTAATAGGTTCCAAAATTACATTTATTTCTTGGTTTTCTTAGATATAATAGAAGATATGAAGGAAGAATGTCAGAAGTATGGCACGGTTGTATCCTTATTGATCCCGAAAGAGAATCCCGGCAAGGGACAGGTGAGCGAAATGGAATTTCAAAAATGAATGTGAATTTTTGTAGAAATTCTCTTCTCCTAATAATTTCATGATGTAGAGCATGTTTTATCGTGTCATCTCTATAAAATCGATGTAAAAATATTAGGTATGTAACGTATCAACTGGATGGAACTTCAATTTTAATAACACAAAATTATTAAACCTTCCACACATTATATTTAGGTTGCTAGATGACGTCATATATTCAGTGCACCTTAATTCTCAATATAACTGTTTTCACTGATATTTTTAATAGTTTCTGTTGTCAGAAAAACAGAATGAATATGAAATAGTGGCTGAAATGCACGCTTTTAGGGGAAAATGTCGCCAAGGGGGTCTGAATAGTCGCTAAATATAGAGACAAAGTCGCTAAGTTGGCAACACTGATCTGTATTGACAACAGACCGCAAAGAATGATGGGCACGCATGGGCTGATGGGAATTGTAGTTCCCGCCAGCTCCCGTTCGCTCCTTTCGCCTCAGCAAACTTTTCTCAGAAGACCTATCGTTTTATCGAGTCATGTGACCACGGTATTATCGAAAAAAAATTGATATTGCGGTACGACGGTATTTACAATACCGTTACATCCCTAAAAAATATTATTTCCAGCAACCATAAATGGCTCAAAGACATGGAAATGTATTGTTCCAAAAGTGTGGGAACTCTGACAATAACAATTTCAGGTTTATTCTGAAAGTAAAAGCTGACTTGCAAGTGAAACTGATATTAATTCAGTAACAATTCTGATAGATTAAGCGAGTTTATACTGAGAAGGATTCATTAAATTGAATTATAGAAACTTCTTTTTTTGAAAGAATTTATTCCTTATTAATTAGACTACACTGGTTACACAGTTTGTACAAGACAATGCAATAGACTTATTTGTACTGCTTAATTATATATATATATATATATATATAAATTGAAATATAAATAGAAAAACATTTTTTTTTATTGCAGTCAATTCCATCTCTTAGTGGAAAGAGGGACAATAATTCAGATTGTGCTGTGCTAGATACTGTGTTCAGTCTTGAGGATTTACTATTTATCTTGTCTTGGCAGGTGTTTGTGGAGTATGCAAATGCAGGAGACTCCAAAGAAGCCCAGAGACTGCTGACAGGACGAACGTTTGATGGCAAGTTCGTGGTCACTACGTTTTATCCACTGAGTGCCTATAAGAAAGGTTACTTATACCAAACTGTGCAGTAAAACTGCACACACACACGTCCTCCATACAAAACATGTAAATTACAATCATGTGACTGCTTTTAAACCCTTGATCTGTGTATTCATCTATTGTGCTACCTTTAATAATCACTGAGATCAACATTGTTGTGAATATAGGCACACATGCAATTTAACTTGGGTGGAAAAAGGAGAAAAGTTTTAGTGCCTGCTTCCTACTTCTCTTTTTTTTACTAAATCATCACATCATAATAAGGCAATTATATTTACTGTGTGATAGCTGGTCTTCAGTGTGTATGCTTCCATACTTTGTCTTTTTTTTGCAGTGGGTTTGATGCACTGCTTTGGTTTACACTGCCTTCTAAACAACAGATCACTTCAGAGACAAGGTTTACATGCTTTTTGAATGTCTATGATTCCAAAAAAAAAAAGGTGTAGTTTATGTGGCTTGTTTTCTTCCATTCTTTTCTCCCCCGTTGTTAGTTTTAGTATGTTGGCATTTCCAGTAATTATGCACATATTTATAAACTACTGGCAAAATACACTGGCCTGCATGCACTGTGCCGTGGTTAACATTTATGTTCAACTTGACCATGAAAGCTCTTTTACCACATTTAAACTGTCGATGGAAATCTGCAGAGAGAGCACAAATACGACAGAGCGGGTAGCTTTGTGCTATAGATCATTCAGACTTTTTTCTTATTTAGGGTTGAGAGGAATGAGACTCTTCAACACAAAAGCCACAATCTGTCTCATCCAAAACCTCTTGAACATTATACTATTGTTTTAGAATTTTGAACTTGAATTCCAAAGGATAATATTAGTTTAAGCATAAATTGTGTCTGAAAACATATCAAAAACATTTCAAGTGGACTTCTTTGGGAAATAACGTGATGATTCAGGAGCAAGTTATCGAATCTGTGTCTTCATTAAGCTGAACTGCCTTGACGCATTGAGAAATAATGCTGTTGTGAGAATGCTTCGGCTAAAATGCTTTCTACAGACACGTTCAAGTCAATTATATCTGCTGTTTGAATGAATTTTACTATACTGCACAATAATGACAAGTGACTTTGAAATCTTAACACTATTTAAAGGCTTTTCCAGTTGTGATAGGTGTAGTGTTCCTGGTACCGTTGTGTTTTTCAGTCGGTTTGTCTGCGATTTGCATGATGTGGAGTCTTTAATAGTTCTAGTACAGAGCCTTCTGATACTCTTCGTCAGTTTACTTCATGAATATCTCCTGGTGGTTTGTCCTACAGACTAGAAATATGATATTCACTTCCAGGGCAGTGAGCTCTAATATGATAAGTGTACAAAAAGACAATAAAGAGCAGGCTGGTTTTCTAGATGTAGACTTTAAAAAGAGGTTTAAACTTTAACGAAACATGCTTTTTTTGATGGCATTGTGGCCAATAGTTATTATTTTTATTTGCTTTTTTTTTGCTTTTTGTTGGGAATGTTATTGTAGGAAAAGGGCACTTTGGTTAGGCATGTTCTGAGTGTGAGTCATTCCAGATTTGGGCTTGTTACTTTATCTGAGCATTGGAAAGAGATTGTGATTGATCTAGATTTTATACACTCATATCTCTCTCACGTTAATGGAAATGGAGAATTATAGAGATGGTGGGGAAGAGATCTTTTAGCATCCTGCCCATATGAGTCTGGGCTGCTGCCATTGGTAAATGTGACTCTTGGAAAGAAAAAAATCAGTTGCTAAAACATTTGAGCTTGGCTGTTTTTAATGCACTAGGCATTGGATTGTGCTACTGTGTTACATGTTTGGATAAAGCTCGTAAGTACAATAAGACAATCTGTATGAGTTTGAATGAATGAATGAAGTAGCCTAGGCTGCTTATTTACATTGTCTTGTTTTATTCCTCTTCCTGTTTGAGCCAGAGAACACCTGCAGTGAACAAATAATTGGCTTTTAGAATGTTAAATAATGACAGTATCCAAATATTTACTCCGAAATGCAACAGAATATTAATGAGAAAGGGATTTCTGGAGTTTTAGCAAACGGGAAGATTCCAGTTAGACAATCTAGCTTGATGTTGAAGTGAAGTCGTCTTAAATGGATGATGAAAAGATTCAGATTTATATAAGTGAATATTATCGAATTTGACTTAAATGTGAGAACAGCAATAGTGCTGTGAGCCATCCATACTTAAATCCAGCCCGTTATTAATATAAATATACATTTTTGCTAATATCATCAAAGCTGCTCAAATAGAGCCCCCAAAAAGCACAAAGATTTCATAATCAACTGCTGCATAGAACCTAATGGGTGTCTGTCAGGGATCATTTCATGCTGCCTTAATTTTTTTGTATGCTGTAATAATGTCACAGTCAGTAAATGCTAGACTGTGAGAAAAGTGCCAAAATTGTTTCAAAGCCTTCCTTTTTTTCTTTGCAACCAGCAACCCTGGAGAAACCCTACTATATACTTTTATCTTTAAATGCATTCGAATGCCTTTAGATGTGTCCAGAAACATTAAAATGTGTTCCAGTCGGATGCCAGACATCACAGAACCAGTAAAGCACAGTGCTGGAGTTTAGCTGGCCTTTGTGTTTGTGTAGCGAATAATGAACCTCCCAAGAGAAAACACTCCAGGGTGTAACCACAGATAGACATGGGAGTGAAGTGCTCTTTGGGCCTTAAAAACTCGAGAAAGGCTGGAGAACTAAATGGCAGCTTGAATGTTTTTTGGTGACTACTAGAACAGACATATTAAAGTTCTAATCAGGAATAGAGAAAATGCACATGAGCGTCTTTGTCTTCTACCTTCATATTTATGATAATTTATTTCGTAACTCTCTAAAAAATGTATTGGGTGTTTTATTGGTTTCAATATTGCAATAAAGAAAGTAAAGTCATGCATATCACACATATCTCATAGTGTGCATATGACCTTTGAAGTAAAAGGGCAAGAGCTCATCTGACAGTGATTTAATGGGAAGGTGTAGACTTATAAGGCAGTAAGGTAATAAGTTGACATGAATCATATATACATAATAACATATAAGGGTAGAGGTGACAGGCTGAATATGCGGCTTTGCTAAGGTGAAAACAATCAAGAAAGTCTTGTATTATGGAAATCAGCCTTTTTCTCAGCAGTGTGTTGAAAGATCAGAGGGTTTAGATGGTTCTTCAAGTAACTTGTTATCTGGAAAGCTGAGTAAACACAACAGTTTGTGTGAGATCTACTGTTTGCAGTGAAGTCGTGGTAACATGCTGACCTCACAAAGGTATATGATGCGTATAGAAACATGATCAGAAGTTTGTATAATTGGTGTTTACAGTACGTTTGTGATACATAAGTGCATTACAGTGGTTGAAGTGCAGGGTTGATAGGATCAAAGCAGTTAGGATAATGATGTGAATTCTGATTAAATGTCTATCAATGATTTTTATGCAGATTCTATTTACGATTCTTTCCTTTAAAACATACTGTTACTGAAAATACAGATTTTCAATAGTAAACATTTCTTCCGAAGCATTAAAAATGTTTTACATTCTGACAATTAAAAACATATTTTGCAGATCTGTTAGTGTAGATGTTTAAAGTCTATATTTCACTTTGGTGACAGGAGATTAAATAAGTATATTTCATAGTCTAGGTACATAATTATTGACTTAAACTTTGGAGGTGTGGTGCTGGTGGCCTGCATTACTATTATGTTGCTGCATATTCTGACAATCATATGTTCATGTTTAATTTCCCTTGTTTTTGTCTTATTATCCCTGTGGCTGAGACGTGATTGGTTGAAAGAGAATTCTTTTCGAAGCTCTGCCTTAAAGTCCACATGATATGTGGCAGGGAAAACAAACCTAAACTTGAATTTGAACATGCTACAAAGTGTAAAAGTGATCTGATATTGAGTGTGAGGATGTATTAGTAGATGTCATTTGTAAAAGAAAGTTAAGCAGATGATCATCCATTAAGGATCATGGGAGACTGTGACTTAAAAGCTCTGAATGGAAATAATAATATTCATGTTTCTCACAATAAAATGTTAATGTCTGCATCATGACCTTGTGCCTTTATTTCGTGGGTATTTTTATTTTATTTTTTTATTTTCAGATTGGATGATTCATCTTCGGAAGCTGAGCTACTTCATGACAGAATAGTTTTATTTAAGATTCAAATTAAAAATCTTATAATTCAAGCGACTTAGGAACCAATGCACTCATGCTACACACCACTAGATGGCAACTCTGCCTTTCAGACTGTTATAGTGGATTGCGACTGCTTTGAAAATGAGTAAGGTTATTGTGGAAACCCATATCATTACTGAAAGTTAAGCAAATTTGCCACTAAATTTATTCACGACTGTAAAAGCATGTAAAAAAATAAATAAATAGTAGGTAACCCTTAAACCCTCTATGTACAAAGCATTATATAAGTGTTATTATAATCAATTATCAATTACAACTGTTGAATGCATAGTATAACAATAAATCGATAAGTGTAATAATGTATTAACTGTGGTTACAGTTATTCACAAGAGTGTACAATGCATAAGGAGCATATCAAAGCATTAAAACTCATTTTGCAATGCATTATAGGATTTAAGTGTTACCTAGAAATCGATTAGTGAAAAATATCTCATGCATGTCCAGTTAAATCCACCGAAATTTCTACCTAACCCTTTGCATGTTTCTTAAATATTTTAGCTAATTAAAAAATATTTTAGTCTGTTATTTAGGCCTACCATGTTTAATGCGATTTTTAAGATATTTTTTAATCTTTGAATTACATTTCATGGTGACTTATAAGTTAAAAGAGCTGTATGTAATATTTTGGTCGAACTAGCTATTTCAGACTTATTTAAAAATATATTTTAAGAGGTTTTTTTTATTTAATTTTTTTTGCACCCCGACCCCTCCTCCTTAGCGCACATGCAGGTTGTCAGATTGACGACATCAACAGGAAGGAGCGCACATGACGATTAATGAAATGGAAAGGGCTGTATTTTTCACCAACTGGCAACCCGGGGTGATACTGGCAGTGGGTTACACAGTCCGTCCTGGAACAAATTTCAAAAAGAGTGTAGCATTGTTTTTCCAGATAAACCAGGATGTTAAGCATGTTTCTTAAATTGCCTGCAGAAATATTATGGTATTTTTATGCTTTAATAGATCCAAAAACGTACATACATCAATTTTAAACGGATTATGTTTCTTTTCCACACTCCCTCTAAAAGTGTCCGTAATGGGAACGAAAACCTGCAAAAAGGGCAGATTGCTTTATAGCAGCAGCAAATGCAATTACACTGACGTAACTGTAGGGGGCTCTTGCTTTAAATACATTCTGTAGATCTTTCACCAAAAGTAATGTGAAAAAGGTTCACAGATTCCATCTGGGCTTGCTTGCTAATAAAACTGTGTAAGTCTTTCCGCTTTTGTTGTCTTTCTCATTTAGGATTTGGGACTGTAAATATCCTCTCCTGGCGGCTACATTCCTGAGACCCCCATGGCACGTCTGTATCATCAGTGTGGTTCTCTATATCTCCACATCCCTGCCAGTTTAAAGGTTCAGCAATTTACTGCAGTCTAATAAAAGAGGCCTTGTACAGGGCTCTTACGAGGCAGTTTTTCAAACATTGTCAACTCAATGAATTACAAAAGAGGAGCTGTTTTAATGAAAGGGTATTAATTAGTGCAGAATTCTCAGAAATAAAAGAGCTTGTTAACAATCTGGATATTTGGTGTAGAAAGCGAATGCTAACCTGCACTGCAGCCTTTGCCACCTGAGTTTGCAGAATACCCATGCACGGCTGCACAATCTTGTTTCAGCATATGTAAGACAGGGGAATCCAGGGGATGTTATGGTTCAGGATCACTTCCTTCTGGGTACCCAAGCGCTTACAGTATCTCCATTCTGATGATATGCACATGCACCTACACAGCACATGTGGCTTACTGCACGATTAGCATGTTTCCTTGAGTTCTGCACTGGAACACACAAGAAAGCCTGCTTGCCATGCTTTTTTTCTCCTCAGGAATTAAAGCTGTACAACACTTGGCAGTGATTTTGTTAAATGGATTATGTGTTATTTTGAGAGAAGGACTACGCAAATATATTTAAACATCATACAATAAGGCAGCATTTCTCAATCGTGCTCCTGGAGTCTAAGTCTGTACATTTTTAGTACTGTTTGTAAAGAGAAGCATCAATATTCATACACTTCTTATAGCTAGGGATTTCAATAAACACTTACCCAATTAATAATTTTCAGCACATTCATCAGCAACACTTATGCCATATGAGTACTACCTCAAAATATGCAGCTTTTTGAAAAGCAAGTGAGCTATTTGTTTTTGCATTATATTGTATTGTGTAGCATTGTATTATAATTGGTGCAGGGCAACGAATAATCGCATCAAAAAAAAAAAAAAAGTTTATTTAATATATGTGTGTAATATATATATATATATATATATACATATGTGACCCTGGACCACAAAACCAGTCTTAGTTCGCTGGGGTATATTTATAACCAAAAATACATTGTATGGGTCAAAATTATTGATTTTTCTTTTTTTGCCAAAAATCCTTAGGATAGTAAGTAAAGATTATGATTCATGAAGGTATTTAGTCAATTTATTACCGAAAATATATTGAAACTTAAATATATTGATAAATATACATATATTGATTTGATTAGTAATATGCATTGATGAGATCTTCATTTGGACAACTTTAAAGTATATAAAGTATATTTACAGTATATATTTTGAAAATATTTGCATCTATTTACATGTATAATCATAAAATGTATAAATATATTTAATATTTAAATATAACATTTTTCTTTAATATGTACATGCAGGTGTATATATTATTATTTTTTATTTTTATTTTTTTACAATTACAAATACAGAGCAACTGCAGAAAGAAATGTGTGCAATGTAAACTTTTACAGACCAGACAAACATAGGCCTATACTAAAGTATGTTTTGGTGTTTTTTGTTCAGTGCCATCCTTGAGAAATCCGCTCTTACAGCTTAGAACTGGACCCAGACCAGTTCAGTGATGCTTCATGCCTTATCACACTTGACTGAACAGCATAAACGTAAAACATTGCCTTCGGTTACAGTGGATGGAATCGTAAGCTGCAGGGACCTCAGAGCACAGGTCTGAGACGGCCAGAGGAGCCTATTTACTTTTCCCGCCATACTACCCACTCCTTACTAATACCAGCTATTTTCTTAGTGCTGCTGATTTCAAATATGTTAAAAACAGAGCAGATATCCTTTCTCTCTATTCTTTCAGCTCTCTCACCTTGTCACTCAGACATCACCTGACCATAAACCAGTAGATAAATCAGGAATCTTACTGGGGGAAAAGCTCTTTGCTAAACATTGCTCTTTATCTGAAACAAACATACACGCACGTGTGCTGTACCGTGACGATCAATAACACAGATAAATGAAAACTCAGTGGGTTGAAGCTGACTCATACAGTCTCATTGTGTTCTCTTCTAGCATTTGGAGGTCACGATATCACTGATGGGAATCTGTGTGTGAACCAAACATCAATGATTTGTGTGATTGCAGGCCACGGGGAAAGATGGCCATATCCACATCCAGGAGTCTTGTGCACTTTAGTACACTGCATTGAGTGATGACTGATTGTTATCATCAGCGCGGTCTCCAGATCTCAGGAACTGCCGTC
Organism: Enteromius treurensis; assembly: GCA_032275025.1. Taxonomy (NCBI): domain Eukaryota; kingdom Metazoa; phylum Chordata; class Actinopteri; order Cypriniformes; family Cyprinidae; genus Enteromius; species Enteromius treurensis. The sequence continues at coordinate 1,445,940 of JAUCMU010000047.1, read as the reverse complement.
AGTTTCCAGTTTTCTGGTAAGAAGATGCAGTTAGTGGTCTGGACTGCGCATTTTAAGTTTAAAGGGATACTGTACGCAGCGATCAATACTGTGTTAGTCTGTCAGCCTTATGTTGTTCCCAAATGACTGTTTTCTGCTTTTTTTTTCCCCCTCAGTTTTTATAAACAATCACAATGAATGGGGACTGAAGTTTTAAGCTCCAGAAAGGACACAAGTGTCTGTGTGACTCAAAGCCACCTTTGTTGTATATGAAACATAACAAGTTTAAGTCATTATTCACTGATGTTTCTTCTAGTGCGATTGGATTATTGATTCAGTGCTTTGAATATAATTTAATGATTCAATTAGTTGTCAGCCTGTTTTCTTACACAAAGCTATATATGGCTTAAGAAGATTTAGTGCACATGTCAAATAGACCACTTTTATGATACCTTGTGGTGCTTTTATGTCCTTTTTGAAACCTGAAAGCTTTGTTCATTGTAATTGCATGAAAAAGAGCCACTAGGACAAAAAAAAGAAAGAAAATCATGAGTCTGTAATGACATGCATGAGAGTAAATAATAGTGCAGTCAAATAATTAATCCCATCCATATATGTGTGTGTATATTTATATATAAAGTTATGTTTATATATTAAGTATATTCATACTGTATATAATCTAAATTTTAAATACATGTAAATATTTTGTTATATTTAATAGATATACACGGTACACACAAAAATATTATGTAAACAAAAACTTTTATTTGGGATGCGATTTATCATTTGACAGCACTAGTACATGACAGTACTTTTGTTAAAAAAAAAAAAAAAAAAAAAATATATATATATATAGTTATCATATTTCTTATGTTTTTCCATAGAAAGTTTATATAGCTCTTGACTATTTGTAATATAGTGCATGCATCAAATGGACCACTTTATAATACTTTTGTGTCCTCTTTTGTCTCCTTTATTCCCCATTCAATCATATGGGGGGGAAAAAAGAACATTACTAGTTCAATTCAGTATTTCTCCTTTTGTGCTCCATTGCAAGAGTGAAGAGACTTTCCAGTTATTTTCACCGTTTTTAAGCAAGCGTAATTTTTGCAAGTCAAAAATGCATGGGCTTTTGCTCAGCAGGGCTGTACAAAGGCACAGCGGTGACCTTCTCTCACCATAGTAACACAATAACAATCTCAACTCTGTTCTTAGCGTTGTGCCTGCAGAGTCTCTTTACACAAACAGCATTCTGGGTCTTCTCTTGGCAGACAGATGAACGGGAGCTGGAATGTAAACAGGAGGCAGATTTGTGAATACGCAGCGTGTCATTTTTATTTAGCACCCTACCGGTGACATGATTATTTTTCCACTTTTCACAGTACAACCCTCCTGGTTCAAACTGGACTTCTAGCTGAGTATTATTATTGAATAAAGAGTCATGCAGGCTGAAGGCTCTCTAGGACATCTTGGCGAATAAATTAAGGTTCAACAAAAATACATTCGAGGTGTTTTAAAGTTTCTACAATTTAAAAACATAAATGGTACAAGAATATGTTTTTTTTAAACTATTATATAAATCATCTACTGTAAAATCATGTAATTATAATGTTCTTATTTTATATCCATTTGATGCATAAGAAAACTTAATAATGAAAACACATAAACATCAATAATGGAAGGGCCTTTTAATCAATGAAATGTATACACTGTAGCACTTACTGTTCTCAGAGGTTGATAAGAATCATTGGAGCAAATATATAATTATAATAACTATGACACCTAATGACTTTATTTGTTTCTTCATGGAAAGTTAATATGAGTTGTTTTTCTGCTCAGGAGTCCAAACAGTGCTGACAATTTGGGCACAAATGCCAAATTACTCAATTTCTTCAAGGAAATCCTAGGAATCAGGAAGGAAGTACTAGAAACTGTTTTTATCTTTGGTGCAAGTGCAAATGTACTAAAATATTACATAAACACATCCCAGCATCTCACAGTCACTACACAGATTTTTTTTTTTAAATTTAATTTAATTTAATTTAACTTAATTTAATTTAATTTAATTTAATTTAATTTAATTTAATTTAATTTAATTTAATTTAATTTAATTTAAAGATTTTCCAGTGCAATGGACAAATAAAATCATATAAATATAAAGAATTTTGTTATAAATATAAATCAAATATAGATAATATATTTGCATTGTTTAGCTTTGCATGTAATACAGTTAAACAGTGTTAACTTTGTTGCATTGCATAAAATAAAAAAATATAAATAATATACAGTTATATATATATATACAGTTAAATGTAAGATTATTTTTAATTATTATTATTTTAGGTGGTCTTGGTTTCATAAGGTGTGCATTCAAATCCAGGCTACTTTTGAAGTAAAATAAATTAAATTGTACAATTATTTTTAATCTTTCTGAATGAACTGAAATTTTGAATTCATTTTAAATTAAATTAGGCTTTGGAATAATATTTAAATTCAGGCTCCATTTGCATGGAGTAAAATAAAAAATAATAATAAATAAAACAATTAAATTTAAAATAGCAAATAAATATATAAATAAAAATAATTTAGTTTTTTTGGGTGTGGCATTTAAAGTCACACGTCAAAATACAATAGAATGCACAGTATTCTCTTTAAAATATAAATATATGAGCTTATATATATATTATATATATACTGTATATCATCCCTGAAGTGTGTTTATTGTGTCTCCTGTAGCCGAGTATCAGCTGCTGTGTGGGAACCAGGCTCCCGGGTTCATCATCGACATTCACACCGGAAAACCCATCGGTGAGTCCCCCCAAACATCTCACGTCATCGACACAGGCTCAGTGCTTTCAAACGATAAGCTCGGGAACCGAGAGCTATGGTATTTGTATTTGGTTTCTGTGAAGTACTTGGTGACTCTTCCTCTTGTCTGTGAAAGGTGCTATATAGTAAAGCGAAATGCCTTAAAAAGCCGTGGTTTACAGTGAAGTTATAACATTCAAGCGGCATTGTTAGGCACAGCATGGAGCTGTTATAAATTTACTGTAAACCACGGCTTTACGGTGATTATTGCTTTTAGAAAACGGTTTTCATATACATAGTAAGATTTAACAAAAGCTTTGAACATGGCTCAACCAATCGGCATCCATCGGCATCTCCGTTTTATAAATACATTTGACTTGTATTCCACTCAGATAATAAACCGTACACATAGTAAAGTTTTACAAAATAAAACGGCAAACAATATGTAATGATATCCCTAAAAAAAAACAACGTATCCTTCCACCAATCAGTGTAGTCCAAACGTAAAGAAAGGTGTATGTTTGTAGAGTATTTTACAACAGCTTCGAACCAATCGGGATCACGTACAGAACTATCCGTTTTATAAATAAATTTGACTGACTTTTACCTCCCTCAGATATTGACGAGTGCCGCGAGATCCCAGGAATCTGCGCGAACGGCGTCTGCATCAACCAGATCGGCAGTTTCCGCTGCGAGTGTCCGATGGGCTTCAGCTACAACAACATCCTGCTCATCTGCGAAGGTAGAGTCGCGCCAAAGCCTCTGTACTGAAGATCGCTGTCGTACCTTGTGACTCACGCCGTCTGTTCGTTACAGATATCGACGAGTGCAACAGCGGCGACAACCTGTGCCAGAGAAACGCCAACTGCATCAACATCCCCGGCAGCTACCGCTGCGAGTGCTCGGCCGGGTTCAAGCTGTCGCCCACCGGGGCCTGCATCGGTGAGATTCAGACTTAAATAAAAATGATTTTAACTTTAGCATCATATGCATTAGTTTGGTGGCATTCAAATTCAGGCAAAATCAAATCAAATAATTTAAGTAGGCATTTATACGCAAATTCTGTTTTTGCGCGAAACCACTTGCGCAATATAATCAGGCGCGATATGTGGTGGTATGATGTTTTTGTTCTTCAAGCAAATGGTGTTCATTATAAAATGCGTCAGATTAACAAAGATCTGTGCTGTTTATATAATTAAGATTGTTTCGGTTTTATTATTAAGTTGGCTTGAGAAAGCCAACTTACTGTAATCCGACTTAAACTTATTATTATTCTTCTGAGACTAAATTTTCAAACGCTACTCCTCCTAGAGCTTTAACTCTACAGACTCCAAACTCGGACCAGATCTTCAGACTGATCTCACGGGGTGTGCTATATCTTTTCTAACTGATCAGACTTACGGTTTTCGTAAAAATTGCGTAAAAATCCCATAGACACTCATTCACTGCGTGTTCAGATGAGCCAAGACTCTGCCAACTGTCAAAATTCAAATCTAACCACACTGAAGTCATGATACCAACTTGCTAATCATGCTAGTAACCGGCTAGTAACCGGCTAGTAACTTGTTAATTATGCTAACAACATGCTAGCAACATGCCTATAAAATGTTAGCAATATGCTAATCATGCTAGGAACATGCTAGCAACATGCTAATCACGTTCGCAATATGCTCCTAACATGCTAATCATGCTAGAAACATGTTAGCAACATGCTAATCATGCTAGAAACATGCTAGTAACTTGCTAATCATGCTAACAACATGTTAGTAACATGCTAATCATGCTAGCAACATGCTAGTAACTTGCTAATCATGCTAACAACATGCTAGTAACTTGGTAATCATGCTAACAACATGTTAGTAACATGCTAATCATGTTAACAACATGCTAACCATGCTAGAAACATGCTAGCAACATGCTAGTAACTTGCTAATCATGCTAACAAAATGCTAGAAACATGCTAATCATGCTAGCAACATGCTAGTAACTTGCTAATCATGCTAGAAAAATGCTAGCAACTTGCTAGTAACTTGCTAATCATGCTAGAAACATGCTAGTAACATGTTAATAATGCTAGAAACATGCTAGCAACATGTTAGTAACATGCTAACGATGCTAGAAACATTAGAGTAACTTGCTAATAATGTTAGAAACATGCTAGCAAAATGCTAGTAACTTGCTAATCATGCTAACAACATGTTAGTAACATGCCAATCATGTTAGCAAACATGCTAATCATGCTAGCAACATGCTAGTAACTTGCTAATAATGCTAACAAAATGCTAGTAACATGCTAATTATGCTAGCAACATGCTAATCACGCTAGCAATATGCTCCTAACATGCTAATCATACTAGTAACGTCTTAATTATGCTAGAAATATGCTGCTAACTTGCTAACCACACTAGCAACATGTTAGTGACATACTAATCATGCTAGTATCTATTATCTGACTTTAGAATCTGACTATTTCTAACTTTTAGACTGATAATGTTATATTTAAATTGTTCAATCTTTTTTAATTGTAACTGTTTCAACTTTTTTTTAACCTTAAGCCACTGCTTTCTCAAGCCAACTTAAAGTTTGTCTCGACAAATTTTTTTATCTAGTTTACATTTAACGTTACATTAAAGCTGACGCTTTTATCCAAAGTGACTTACAAATGAATTAAAATTTTATTTACATAAACCCTGCATTTCAATGCCATATCTTCAAAAACGTCTTAAGTTATTGTTTTTTAAAAATGACTTTAAATAAAATAACTGATAAATAGCTTTTTATTTACACTGAATTTGAATGCCACAACAAAAAACAACTTAGGACATCTAATAATAAATCGTTTTATTTTATGCAAACGGAGTTTGAATGACACGCCTTCAAAAACGAAACCACCTAATGACGGCTTCATTTTTAACGTTACAATTTTTTTATTTGAAGACTATTTAAATTAGTTGTTGTTTTATTTAAATGTATGTAATGACACTTAAACCTGTAATTTAATTTAATTTCATTCCTAATTTCCCACTATGTATTTAAATATATTTTTTTATTAATTGTGTTTTCTTACGTGTCGATAAAGTGGCTTTCTAAAACCCAGAGTGTTTGGCTGTAACTGTTGTTGTTGTGCGTTCGGTCAGACCGTAACGAGTGTCAGGAGATCCCGAACGTCTGCAGTCACGGCGAGTGCATAGACACTCAGGGCAGCTTCCGCTGTCTGTGCCACAACGGCTTCAAGACCACGCCGGACCAGACCATGTGCATGGGTGAGTGTCCTGGCGCTCTTCAGGTGACCTCAGCTCCGACTCGTGTCTGAATCTCACTGTCTCTGGCAGATATCGACGAGTGCGAGCGGCAGCCGTGTGGAAACGGCACCTGTAAAAACACAGTGGGCTCCTACAACTGCCTGTGCTTCCCCGGCTTCGAGCTCACGCACAACAACGACTGCATGGGTGAGAAAACAACCAAACACTGACATTACTACTGCTACAGCTTCCGGCTGTTATGTGACCTTATATGTATATTTTAACTTTAACCATTTAATCTCCTTGAATAGAGTTCAACCATATAATATCGCAATGAAATGCATTTAATCAGCATTAAATTAAATTGCTGACTATGATTATCCCAGTTCATGACGAGGAGTGTGTGTGTGTGTATGTGTTCAGATATCGACGAGTGCAGTGTTCACGCCAGTCAGGTGTGCAGGAACGGCCAGTGCATCAACAGCTTGGGCTCCTTCAGGTGTCTGTGTCTGGACGGATATAACCTAACTCCGGACGGCAAGAACTGCGTCGGTGAGACTCTTACTGTACAGAGAGCCCTGAAACCTCTCCGTCCAACCATAAGAGATCAAACATCCATCACAACTAGCAGAGCTCCAGAGGAAACTAATATTTCAGAAACACATCCTTTGTAACTTCATATCATTTTAACACGTTGATGAAGAAAGCGTGAGCAAACTCCCTATTTTAAAAGAAAAATCCCATGTTTTGATTTGCGTTTACAAATATATCGATATATTAATGAATCACATTTTCACATAATCACATGTAGATTTATAAATAAATTTGAATAAATAAAAATATGCAGAAAGTAGGATGTTTTATTAGTTTTACTTACGTAAAATATTTAGAAATATGATTTTAAATATAGTTTATTATATTTCTCTTTTTTTTATTATATTTTTTATGTATTAAATTGTCATTAATAAATATTATCTAGATTCTAGGTCAAGTATGGCATCTTACCTAATTTATAAATGAAATATATAAATTATTTTTTTGAAGTATTTTATTTTTTTATTTTTGTGAGTATTAATACAAGTATTTTACAGTTAATTAAGATGAAATATTCATTAATTGTATTCAGCGAGAATTTGTTTTACATAAAAATATTATTTTTTTTTTTTTATGTAGAAATATACAGAAATATATTTATGATGGATTTATTTTATATAACGTATGTGTATATTTAACCACAATTTATTTTTGTTTCTGTGTACAATGAAAACTCATCATAACTGTAATCAAAGCGGCTGTTTTAATAACGTAAAGACGTTTTTTTGACCGCTATCTTTGCTGTATCATCATGTGTTAATGTGTGTGTGTGTGTCAGATATTAACGAGTGTGTGACGCTGCCGGGCGCCTGTCAGCCGGGGACCTGTCAGAATCTGGACGGCTCGTTCCGCTGCATCTGTCCGCCCGGATACGAGGTGCAGAACGACAAGTGTGTGGGTAAGACTCGCACACACACGCACACACACACACACACACACACACCCTGTGAGCCGCTCTGACCCGTCCCGTCCCGCACAGATATCAACGAATGTAACGTGGAGCCCAACATCTGTCAGTTCGGCACGTGTAAGAACACCCCGGGCAGCTTCCAGTGCCTCTGTCAGCCCGGGTTTGTGCTCTCCGACAACGGCCGGCGCTGCTTCGGTGAGACACACACACACACTTTCATCACGTGCTCACATTTCCTATTGTTTAAGTAGCAGAATAGAACAATAGGCGTTTTATTTGTTGCAGTTCATGTAGAATTTTGCAATTGCGTTGGCGTTTCCTTGTTTGTTTAGCGTTACTTTTTTTTTATTTATATATGTATAATATGTCATGTACAACTATTCCTTTGTGTATATAAAGTAGCACGTTTTTCATGTATAATATTTTTGTCGTCAGACACTCGCGAGAGCTTCTGCTTCACACGTTTCGAAGCGGGCAAATGCACCGTCCCCAAACCACTCAACACCACCAAAGCCAAGTGCTGCTGCAGCCTGCTGCCGGGCGAGGGATGGGGCGACCCCTGCGAGCTGTGCCCGAGAGAGAGCGACGGTGACTGGACACTTCAGATCACTAATGCATCAGTCCAATTATTACAGATACACTCTTTTAGATTTTTAGCATTCATTTGAAGTGAAACACAGCGAAAACTCTCCAGCTGGATACCGTGACAAATGTGTAACTAAAAATAAATAGTTCGAATTTTACTTAATTTTTTTCATTTTAATTGTCATTTTAAATTATTTATAATATTATTGGATCATTTGATTTAACGGAAAAACAGTTGTTTTGTGAAAATGTAATTAAAAATAATGTAATAATAAATAGTTTTGATTTTTAAACATTTTTATTTTGATCATTTAACATTTTTAATCGTTAAAAATAATGTAATGTTTTTTTTTAAAAATACAATAGTTTTATAAAAATGTAACTAAATAAATTCATTCATAAATTGTAGTTTGAATACATTTTATTCAGTTTAATAAAAAAAATTATAATTTAGTATTTAATACAGTTGTTTTAGATGCAACAATTAAAAAAAATCTTAATAAAATATTTACAATTTTATATGAATTTCAATCATTTTAATGTTGATTATTTAATGGAACCAAAAAAACTTTATTTAATATAAAATAAATAATTAATAGTAAATGAATAGTTTTGGTCATTTAAGCTAGTTTATATAAACTGTATATAATTATTGATTATTAAATTATTTTTATAATAATTTTAAAAATAAGTTATAATAGCAAAATGTTTTATGTAGTTAATAAATAATTTCTAACTTTTTCATTGTTTAATTCAATAAAAATGTTATGTATAATATATCATTTAGATTATAATATGTTATTTAATAATCACACTTACAGATGTCTCTGTATGTTTTTTTTTTTTTAACATAATCATGTGTTGTTTTTCTGCGCAGCTGCGTTCCACACACTGTGTCCGTACGGTCACGAGGCTGTCCCGCGCCCCGAGGGACGTGAGGGTGAGAAAACCAATTAAACTCTGTCAGCTAAAGCTCTTTTTCTTCCCACAATCCCCGCGCTAACGTCCCGTGTGTGTCCGCAGACATGAACGAGTGCGTGGAGAACCCCGGCATCTGCGGGAACGGCCTCTGCATCAACACGGACGGCTCGTTCCGCTGCGAGTGTCCCTTCGGATACAACCTGGACTACACCGGCGTCAACTGTGTGGGTGAGTTCAGCTGAAAACCACACAAACTCATGCTCACGATAAAAGAGTTCAAATCAAGGGTTCAAATCTCTTCTTTTGAGATACAGTACAAGAGAGGTATGGAGCAGATGATGAACCGGTGCATTATGTGCGTTATTAACGGGTCTCTTCTGCTGGTCAGATACGGACGAGTGCTCGATCGGAAACCCCTGCGGAAACGGCACGTGCTCGAACGTTCCTGGAGGGTTCGAGTGTTCCTGTCAAGAGGGATTTGAACCCGGACCCATGATGACCTGTGAAGGTACGGCAGGAGATAACACAATAGAAGTGAATAGTAAACAAATGACAGCATTTGTACAGTAATATATATAATTTTACATCAAAAAAACACAAATGTATATATATATTTAAATAAATAAATTATATAAAAATTATTTTTATTTTTATTTTATATTAAACCTTATAATAATTTTAGTTATTTTAATGGCTGTTTTGTTTAATAAAATATTGATTAATTTAATTAAAATGTTTTCCATAATTTAGGTTTTTATATTCTTTTTACTTTAGTATTTTATATGTATGCATGTTTGTTTTCATTTGTTTACTTTACAATTATGCTTCTTGGGTAAATACATATGGTAAAGATACATAATTTATTGTAGGATTCAACCGATTATCGGTGCTGATATTAAGTGATTATCGGTAATTGTTTTGTCGGAGCCCCAATTATTTTTAGTCTACTTTGATCCGTAATAATCAGTATCAGCCCTATGCACACACACACACACACACACACACACATCTTAATAAAGTATAAATATATATTACACAATGATGCTTTGTGTGTAAATTAATTCCGCTTTAACGATCTTACACTTAAATAAATAAAAAATGCTTGTTTTGATGATGTTTCTTCTGTGTTGTTGTTTTGTCTTACGATGTGTGTGCTGTACTTCAGACGTTAACGAGTGCGCGGTGAACCCGCTGCTCTGTGCTTTCCGCTGCGTCAACACCTTCGGCTCGTACGAGTGCATGTGTCCGACGGGATATGTGCTGCGCGACGACAACCGCATGTGTCGAGGTGCGTATGACATCATCATCACACACCCACACACTCACACGCACTCGAGTACAGGTGATGATCGTTACTCTTGCTCTCTCAGACCAGGACGAGTGTGCCGAGGGCTTAGACGACTGCGCCTCTCGAGGAATGGCCTGCAAAAACCAGATCGGCACCTTCATGTGCATCTGTCCGCCCGGAATGACCCGCCGGCCCGATGGAGAGGGGTGTATGGGTGAGGAACCAGCGCCAGTGTGCCACATTGGTTTATTGTATGAGGATTGTAGGAATATAGTATGAATTAAATAATAATAACAATGCATGCAGAATTGGCATAATAGTAATAATCCAGTATTTTGTGTTATATTTATATAAAACAAAAGCAAGGACAATGAATAAGAAATAGAATAAAAATGTTGTTCTGAATAATAATTTTTTTAGACCATTTTCTGTATTACATTCTGCAAGTAATTTAGTCACTTATAAATAGCTCCTGTGCTCTCGGTGCTGTTGCCGTCTGTCTTGTTGCATAAGCCGTCTCAGATCATCTCTCTCTTTCTCTGGCAGATCTGAACGAGTGCCGCAGCAAGCCGGGGATCTGCAAGAACGGCCGCTGTGTCAACACTGTGGGCAGCTACCGCTGCGAATGTAACGAGGGTTTCGAGGCGAGCTCCACTCTCACTGAGTGCATCGGTAAGACCCAGCAGCCAATCAGAACGTGGCTAAAAGAGCCAGCGGCCAATCAGAATGCGGCTGACGACAGTTTATATTTTGTTTCTTTATTTTTTTGACTTAATAACATCTGGCAAACGGACTAGTAATGAAAACTAGCCTTCGGGCTAATTTGAGTACACTTACATTCATGAATATTGATTAATGTACACTTGAATGAATGAATGAATGATTGAACAAAAAAATTAACGACTGACTGATTGACTGAACGAACAAAAGACTGACCACATGAATGAATGGATTGAATCACTAAATAAATGACTGAATGAAATGGAATGAAATTAAACGAATGACTGAATGAACATACGAATGAACGAAAAGACTAAATGAACGAACATACAAAAAAATGATAGAACAAACAAATTACTGACTGAATGAATGAATGAATGAATGGCTGAATAAATGAATGAATGAAGACACGTGTGCACATAACTGGAGGTTAAAACTGAATCATAGCAGTTTTTAGTCACTGAATGCACAGTGTGTGTTGTAAGCGAGAGTCAAGAGTCTAACTGTCCTGTTTGTGGTGGTCAGATAACAGGAAGGCCTTCTGCTTCACGGAGGTCCTGCAGACGATGTGCCAGCAGTCATCCACCAACAGAAACACGGTCACCAAGTCTGAGTGCTGCTGTAACGCCGGCCGAGGCTGGGGTTCTCTCTGTGAACTCTGCCCTCTGCCCGGCACCATCCAGTATAAGAAGATGTGTCCGCTCGGACCCGGCTACACCACTGACGGCAGAGGTCAGGCGTCCCAGCTGATCAGTCTTTAGCAGCTTCTTTTAGACCAGCGCGATGATGCACATATACATTGATAAATGTATTTATTAAATATGAACTTAGAAAATGTTTTACTTTTCATATTTGTTTATAATTCATATTTACATTGATATTTAAAAAATAATTTTTAGTAATAAATTATTATTATTATTATAAAGGGTTTTGGACAAACAATCAAAAAAAAAATTGTGATACATAAGTGCTTGGGATATTTCAATATATTTGAAATATTTGTATATGCATGTTTTATTAATTTCAAATAAATTTTTTGAAACATTTAATTTATATTAAACGTAAATATTGATTAAAAATATATATATTATATTTGTTTTTATATCTATTATTATGAATGTTAACATTTATAATTTTATTCAAGTTAATTATTTTTCATCATAATAATAGTTTTGGACAAATATATCGGATGTGGATATTTTACAAGTAATGTACATGGGAAATATTTTACGTATATTTGAATGAATTGATGTTTCTATTAATATTTCAAATAAGTTTATGGCATGCCAATATTTTAGTATATTTAATAAATAAATACAATTAAAAATATTGATATTTTAGATTTGTAATTATGAATTATGAACTGCAATGATTTGTACAAGTTTTACAAAAAGCACAACAATTTCTTTGTTTTATATATATATATATATATATATATATATATATAAATATATATGTACATTTTATTTATTATTATTAATAATTATAATATTAATAGTAGTACAGTTTTTAAATAACGAGCACTATAGATGCCTGGTTATAAGTACTTTTAAATGTAGAAATGCATATTTGAATTTATTTTTATTTATTTTTTTTTTACCATATCTACTGTGTTTTTGCAGACATCAACGAGTGTGAGGTGATGCCTAACCTGTGTAAGAACGGCCAGTGCATCAACAGCGTCGGCTCCTTCCGCTGCCATTGCAACGTGGGTTACACCAATGACTTCACTGACACTTCCTGCATCGGTACGTTCTCCCGTAACCCTTATTTAAGACAGTAAAGTGTCTTTAAAAACCCTATTTTTGATGCAATACTTGCTGTTTTTCAATCAGACATGGACGAGTGCTCTCAGTCGCCCAAGCCATGTAACTTCTTGTGCAAAAACACCGAAGGCAGTTACCTGTGCTCGTGTCCCAGAGGATACATCCTACAGCCTGATGGGAAGACCTGCAAAGGTTAGCTCATAATTAATGCGCTCATTTTCCTTGCTGAGCTAAAATCTAGTCGTAGCACTAATCCACCCCGATGATGTGTGCTAATATGAAACACGGCTTATTTCATCTCAGATTTGGATGAGTGCTCGACCAAGCAACACAACTGTCAGTTCCTGTGCGTCAACACGATCGGTGGTTTCACCTGTAAATGCCCCTCAGGCTTCATGCAGCACCAGACGGCATGCATAGGTGAGTGATATGAACTCAAACCGCCCGCTAACATGCCTAGCCCAGAGTCTAAATAATTGAGCGTGTCATTTGGAGCTAAAATTGCCTCCATGCTTCATCTCGCAGACAACAACGAATGCAGCAATCAGCCGAACGCATGCGGCTCGCGCGCCTCCTGCCTCAACACCCCCGGCAGCTTCAACTGCGAGTGTCAGAAGGGCTTCTCTCTGGACACCACCGGAATCAACTGCGACGGTAGGTTTCCCGTTTTGAGGCCATTTAATAGGTTTCTGCACTAAGCGACAATGCACTATGTGCAGTAAGTCTATAATCATGTTTGACAGCGGAATTTGTGGGAAAACTACATTACCCATGATGCTTTATGGAAAAATCCACCAAGCAGAGAGTTGTGGTGATCAAATCGCGTCTACGGAGGACTTAAGTCCCGCCCACAACCAACACCGCTACGCAATCTATTCCACTATAAGTTAGAATAACATGCTAACCTGCTTTTTGGTTTCTAACAGATGTCGATGAATGTGGCGGAAACCACCGGTGCCAACACGGCTGCCAGAACATGTTGGGAGGATATCGTTGTGGATGTCCGCAGGGTTACGTTCAGCACTACCAGTGGAACCAGTGTGTGGGTAAGTATTTCTACGCAGACGAAAAACGATTTTATGTTGCGCAGTTGTTTTAATTTCTATGTCTTCCTTCCACCCAGATGAGAACGAATGTGCCGGGAATCAAGTCTGCGGCTCTGCCTCTTGCTACAACACTCTGGGCAGCTATAAGTGCGTGTGTCCGTCAGGTTTCGACTTTGAGGCCTCTGCTGGTGGATGCCAGGATGTTAATGAATGCTCTTTGAGCAGTAACCCCTGCAGCCATGGCTGCTCAAACACAGATGGCGGATACTTGTGCGGATGTCCCGGAGGCTTCTACCGAGCAGGACAAGGGTGAGTATTTAGGCTTGCCCGCTCTTTTTTTGACCACTGGATTTCCAGAGTTTATCCCATAAGTGTGCATTCCTGCTCTTGGAGGACAAGTTTGTATCAGAGTCTCCAAGACAGCAAGTCCACATTTAATGCACTCTTTTGGGTGAAGCATAAACCAGAGGTGTCAAACCTTGTCCTTGAATGCCACTGTTCTGTGGTGTTTAGCTTTAGCCCCAAACATTTTGAACCAAGGTTATAAAGGTCTTCAGGATTAAATAAAAATTGGGACAAGTTGGCGATGGACTCTGCAGGGGTCTCAACGCTACTCCTGGTTCATCTCCAACCCAAATCAACCACACCAGAACCAGCTAAACAAGATCTTCAGGGTTACTTAATAATTAAAGACCGGTGCGTTGGAGCAGCATTGGAACCGACGTTAGGGGTTAAGGGTAGATCCCTGCTCTACAGGTTGTTGGCCCTCCAGAACCAGGATTTGGAAATCCCTTCCCTGAACTGCAAAGTATGTATTAATAGTTCTGCTTTTTCGTTTCTAGGCACTGCATCACAGGATTGGGCTTCCAGGGTCAGTTTGGTTCAGAGGGAGTGGATGACGAAGAGGCATTGTCACCAGAGGCCTGCTATGAATGCAAGATCAATGGTGACCTTGGAAAGAAAGGTCGCCATAGGCGTAACACTGGCGATAATGACCTCAAGGTACTTTTGAGTACTCTCCGTCCCTCTTTAGTTCTTGTTATCAATATGGCCAAACTGCTAACCCTGATAGACTTACAATAAGTAAAGATACATCAGGAGCTTCTTCTAAAGTTTCTAACTCTTCTGTCCTGCACTCAGGAAACGGTGAGCTTGGCGAGCATGGATGTTCAGACCTCCATTCCCATGAACCTCAGTCTGGCGCAGCTGCAAAACAAGGAACCCCTACTTGAGTTGCTTCCAGCCCTGGAGCCGCTCGAGCACCATGTGCGCTACGTCATATCGCACGGAAACCACGGCGAACACTTCCGCATCCTGGAGCGCCGCGACGGGAAAAGCGTTCTGCGGCTGGGCCGAAAGCCACCCCCTCCAGGTTTGTACCGCTTGGAGATCGCCAGCTTGCGTCTGTTCGGTCCGCGCAAACTTCAGCAAATGGAGGACCAACACGACAGCGACTACTTGCTGGGCGAGATCGGCGACGCACTGCGCATCAAGCTGCACATCCACCTGCACTGAGACTGACCCTTGACCCTGTGCCCTTCACTGCAGGGCGTAGGCTCTGAGAGACTGTGTCCATTTACCGTCATGTTTTGGGTTTGTTTTTATTTGCCTTCCTTTTATGTCAGCCCCCATTGACCAGGATGGGTGGACTATGTACATATTCCACCTTAAATTGGCAGGAGTGCATTAGCACTAGCATTAGCAGTAACTTTTACCTGAGGGACAATCAGAAATATCAGTCGTGAGGACGATTTAATTTTAGTACGGATATTACAGTTGTAAAAACTGTCAAAACTATCATGAAATGACATTCAGTCTTTAGTGCACATAGAAAAAAGTTGCATTATAGATGAAGAAAAATATAATGACCGCTCACTCACCTTGAAATCTCAGTGCGAACTGGGGTCAAAGTTTATTCCAATCAGTATTTAGAGTCAAGTATTGTACTTTTTTTGAAGAACAAAAAAAAAAAGGTCACACAAAGGACTGCAGCAATTTTTCAGGTTTAAACAAGAGTCGAGGGTTATTTAAACGGCTTATGGTTCTCGAAACTGAAATGCGTCTTTTTACACGAGATTTCTGGGACTTTCTGGAGTGTTTTTGCATGAGCTGCCACATTGCGTTACCTCATTTTACACACATACACAAGAACACACACAAACAGACGTACGGCAGTTAGGACAGGAGCGGTGCTAAACGCTCAAAATTTGCACTGGGCCTCCTCTGCGTATTTAATCAGGGAAAAAATGTATTCCAAAAATGGCAACGACTGTCTAAAGGGTTTTCGAATATGCATGTGATGTTGCACAAACTTGGCATTCGCATTTTAACCATTTTCTTCTCCATACTTGTGTGCTCTTGTCGGTATATTTGACAAAGACGTGCTTGGCAAACAGAGCACATACGAATGGAGAACTGGAAGCCTGCTGGGTAAACCAACCAGGGGCCATTTTTTGATTGCAGCTGGAGATGGGCAGTCTCAATAGTACATAAGGATTGTTTGGCAAGCCGTCCTCCGAAACACTCCAGACATGGACATGCAAACACACATTTTCAACTTTCGAGTGTGACAAACTCGTTTCTTAGTTTCTCAAAAAAACCGCGAGCAAACCAGGTGCTACGATTCCAACGTACGCTATACCACAAACTGATTTGTGGACGTGACATTTTCAAAGGTCTTTCGTGTTTTATTTTCTATTTTATTTCGTGTGTGATTGTCTTTTGTACTGTCTCAATGCTGAAAAATCAATACTATCGAAGCTTGTTGAAAATTTTAATTGTATATTTTAAAGTGAAATGTAGATTTTGTTTGTATTTCTCCTCCTTTTGTATCCTCGAGCATCAAGACTGCCAAGCCAAATATTTACTTGTAAACATTACATAAATAGCCTTCAAGAGCTTGTTTTTCCTCTGAATGCGGACAATTAATGATCACCGCGTCCTTACTTTACTGTCACTGAGCACTACGTGACAGACGTCACTGTTTACATGAGCTTGTCCATCGATCATCTAAATGAAAAATACTGTAACATTGGACTGTTTTCAAAGGCTGTCAACAAAGTGATTTTGGTGCTAGACTGACAAAACGGTTTCTTGAACATCACAGTAACTGCACTGTACAACAGCCTGAGCTATATTTATGCATAACCATTTGTCTAACATGGGAACTCTGTATTCTTTCATACCTTTTTTGTTGATGCCACTACATGTAAAAGAGCGAATGTGCGTGACTGTACTGTATGTCAAAAATCAGCAGCAAAACTTGAAATAGTCATCGAACGTCAGACCAAAGAAAGTGGACGGGGGCGCTCAGGAGGTCGTCCCATACCATATATCTCAGAGGTGCATTGATTATAGGGCATCTGTACGAATTTTTTGAGCCATAAAGGTCCATGACGGAGAAACCTGAGCACCCCGTACACTGCTAAGGAGTAATTCCAAATGCATTGTTTTTATACCATTTTCGATTCATCTGTTAGATCCCAGTGATCCGCACAATGTTTGTGAACATCTGTACCAAACAACAAATGGCAATAAAGCAACATGGGTTATATTTTTAAACCTTTGTCTTTCTGTTCTCTGTGTGCAAAGGCCATTTTTAGCCACGTTAAAGAGATCTAGCGAGTGCATCCAAGTGGAAATGGCTTATTGATCTCAGTAGTGTGGCCACTTTGGTACACTTCGTTCTGAAGATATTGGAAGCCTTAAGTGAATAAACCCAGTTTTATTTCAGACAAAAGGGAATTAGGAAAATATCCAATCTACTTACAAAACTCACAAAGCAAATGCAAGCTCCTCTGTTTCTCGGCACGTCAACATTCCTTGCACAGCCGTCAAAATGAGAGCTACAAATTCAAGACGACACATTTGCAAAAAGGGAACTCCAAATCTGAGTCGGGATATAAAAATAAAGCTTTCGGTCGATTCTAAACCCCTCTTAGATCACAATGGATTTCAGAGAGCTCGGCAGATTAGCAAACAGACAACCAATGACATGAACACCCTCGAGATATGAGAAAATATGGCTTATATACACATAGTCAAAGAACAGGAAAGAGTCAAACAGCGATGATACAAGGGCTGATGCTCAATTCTGAAGTCTTAAAGGGATTTTTGCTCCAAATCTAGAACATCCTCAGAAATGTATAAAGCACAGAGTTTAGAGCGGGTCTGTCGAAAGGCAGCAGGTACGTCAGACATCCTTTGGACTTTCCAACAATACAGAAGTTTTTTCTTAAAGATGTATTTTGCGCAGAATTACCATGCTAAATAGACAGAAATCATAATCATGGTAGGAGGCTCGATTAATTTTACACAAATGAAAATGAGGACAACGATGACTAAGCAGAACAAAGTGTAAATTGCTTTTCGAAAACATTTTTTACATTAATTTACATTAAATTTGTTAAATCCAAAGCAACAATTGAATGACATTTCATCAAACTCAGATCTATCCATCACTGCCTCATTTTCAGTTGCATTAAATTAAATACGGCATCTACACAGGTTCTTCAAAGAATTTCCTCATGTCTTTTTCAATTAAGATATATCTACATTAACCATGACGTATGTACAGTAGCCGAAGGGTAGTAACAGTTCACAGTGAACATTGTGTCGGGCACCTTGAACTGTCGACTTCATGTGTCTATTCATTGTAGACCTTGTAGACCGTCCTGAGGAAGTAGCTACAGCGGAACAAATGGACGACCCTGTTAATTCGGTCACGTTTACGCCCAACGTACATTTCAAGGAATACGTGGCACGTGCGTCTCCTGGGAATCTAACCCATGATGGTTTAAGTGCAATTAAGGTCATTGCAGGTGTTTTTTTTTTTTTTTTGTATTTGTTATCCCTAAAATTCGTCAAGCACAGAAACCTTGAACACACAGTCTGATGCGTATTAATCAATACATTGCAAAGAATTGCCAAAGTAGTACTGAATGGAGTCTTAAAGCAGTCAGGATTATTTTGTCCCCTTGCTTCTTAAAAAAAAAAAGAGAAATTTATATAATTTTTATAAATATAAGGTACATATATATATATTTATAGATGGATATACATGAAGATATATAGGGGGACAGAGTGTCCCCCAACCTTATTAAAAGGACCAAAATTAAAATTCTGTCATTAATTACTCACCCTCGTGTCGTTACAAACCCGTCAGACCTTCGTTCATCTTCAGAAAACCAATTAAGATATTTTTGATGAAATCACAGCGCTATCTGACCCTCCATAAAAACATCAGTAAAACAGTCCATGTGACATCATGAGATCAACTACGAGAATACGTTTTTGGCTTAAAGAAAACAAAAATTATTTACTCAACCATTCTTCTCCCTTGAGTTACGTCTTCCACCATTTTGGAGATTACTTAAGAGCGTATTTGACGTAATGAGACGTAAGGTCTGATGAGTTTGGAATGACATGAGGTTGAGTAATTAATGACATGATTTTCATTTCGGGTGAACCAACCCTTTAAGGAGCAGTGGGATTATCACAGCGAATCAAAGTTTACTTCAAGGTGTCAGGGGCCCATTTTGATGCTTGGCTAACAATACTAGAGCCACAGATTAAAAAGAAGACCAATTTCAGTGAACTTTGTGTGCAAGGATCTGTATACAGTGCTTTGTGTTTTTATGTTTTTTAACGTGCCTTTGCGTGACCTTTAGCTACACTGTTGGGCCACAGGATGGGCTAAGGCAGGTGGCGTCTCGAGGTCACATGACTACACCAGGGCGTAGTCAAACTGGCCCCGCTCGAAGCCGTCCTTGTGATCGGTCCAAGACGAAGCGGGCATTCGGCTGTAGGGGTCCAGCAAGATCCGGAAGCAGCGCACCAACAGGAAGATCAAAAACAGCATCAGGAGACCCACGAACGCGAAGGCCGTCCTTTGCTCGGCGTCGCCACCAAGAGGGGGGCTGCTGGGGACCCCGGCGAACGACGGCCCCGGCGAGAGCAGGTCATAGTCCAGCGTGGACACATCGCTCATCCTCCAGGGAGGGCGACGACAGAACTTGCAAGCTGTCGTGAGCGTGGGTCGGACGGAGAGATTGGCCAGATTGGTGCGGCGACCCGGGTGTGGAGTCGAGGCCAAAGTCGACACTTTCGACTGCGTGATGGTCACGCAAAGTGACACAAGTGGAGCAGTGCGAGGTCAAAATGACAGGCTTTTTTATTCCAGACCTGTCAGATCGAATCTGACCCGCAAGTGGCGCGGCGCGAGCCGATGGGACATGACACAACGGGCTGCCACAGCGGATAAAAACAGCAAGGACTCGAGTCACACGCTCGTTTCTTTTGGCTGCAGGAATGAGGCTAATTGGTTCCAGATGGGACACGGTTTGCAGGTGTTGTCCCTACGTTGGGCGCCAGTTTACGGATCGCCCCACGGCAAGTATCCCATTTCTGGCTAAAAAGCGTCAGACAATGAAGATCAATCCGCTGTAAAAGCCGTTCATTCAAGCGCATTAATTTAGCGGGCTCCAGTAGGTGTAGTCAGAGATGATCTGTCCCTACTTGCTTGTGCTTTCTCACACAGAAGCGTCTTGTAAGGTTGGTACTATCGATCGAGGCTGGCTAATGTCTGGTACAGTGCGGATTTCAGGGCAGAGATGGGATGTAGGCGGACAGAAACGACGCCTTCGCTGCAGTGTGTTTGGCCTCTGGTCGGTCGTACATCACCCTGTAGACACACAACACACACATATTCAGCATTTCATCCGTTTGAAATGACCATTAAACCAAAACGCTCACAATGAAAGAGATATCACATACTTTTCAGAAAGGTCCTCTGAATGTTAACACAAAATATGTAGTAAAAAAGGCACATTTGGCATGCTTATTTTTTGGAAACAGTACAAATCTTGTTAAAAAGTAAATGATAGGCATGTTTTATATATTATTTTCACTTTTAACTTAAAGTGAAATATATTTGGTTTAAAAATGTAATATTATATAGTTTTATAAATCCATTTATCTTAACAAAGTGAAAATGTATTAATGCATTTTTTCTGGAGTATTTACAGTCTTTATATAATTTTTTATTGTTCAAACAATTGTAAAGAATTTTGTACATTTATTATATATTTAATATGCACTTAATAATCATTGAATTATTATTTTTTTTAAATTGTGGTGAACATGATACATCATGGAATAAATTGCCACGATGACTGAAATAAATACCCGCGTTTTCAATATTTAAAAAAATGTATTTAAAATGTCACAAAATATTAAGTAAGCAGACACTGCATTAATTATTCATTTTAAACTATAAATATGAAACAATAAAAGGTCTATATCAAAATAAATGTGTGTGTGTGTGTGTGTTTATACTGATAATACTGAATGGCAGAAGACATGTGAATGGCATAAACCAGGTTTCTAATATGTATATAATATGTCATGTGTCAAATACAAGAGAGTGAATGATCTGATTAATCCGAGCAAATCTCCCATAATTCCCCTGACATTCTTCATAATGGTGAAGCTGATTACAAAACAGCAATCCCAGCAAAAGCGGCTGCTGTAGATGTGGTCTTTATCCATCAGTTCTAACGAATCATTAGCCGACTCCTGGAGGAAACCAAATAAGCATTGGTGAATAATTTCTCTCGAGTGTCTGGGATCACAGGACACGAAATGTCAGCAGACGATTATCTTAAACTTGTGAACAGCAGCAGTGTGATTAAAGCGATCGGACAGAGACGAGTAGAGAGATGGATGACGGCCGCTGAAATCACTGGTGCTGAATGGACGGGTCCAAGCCTCATGATGGATGACGGGACGAGTGAGGATCTGTGTGGCACCGCTGACAAACTATTGCGTATCTCTGCGTCTCTGACCACTTCATCAACCAGACTTAATCAATCAGGTCTTCCCTGAGACGCCTTTAACAAGAGATAACTGCCTTACAGAGCAGGGGAGAAAGGGGAAATTTAGTTAAAATTAAAAAATAAAATGCTGCTGTTTATTATTAATTATAAAGTTATAACTTAAATACTACAATAATAATAATATTAATAAGCTATTAATGATATTGTAATTACGAGTGATTCTATTAATTTCTATAATTGTACTAATACTATTTTTTATTATTAATTAACTAGTAAAAATTAACATATACCTAAAAATATCAATTATATTTAGATTTTCAACATTTTTATTTATTCATACACCGATATTATTTTTATTGCAAAATATTGCTTTATTTTTTAATGTAAATTTGTATTATTGTATAACTTATACTAATATTACTTATAATTAATAAAAATATGAATAAATTATTATTTATATTAAAATCTTTTTTTCCAAATTTATTTTATTATTATAAGCCATTATTATTATTATTTTGATTTTCAATTTTGTTTTTAAATTCGCTATTATGTTATTGTTATTAATATTATTTAATTAATGATTATAGTTTTTTATTTTTTAATGAATTAAGATACTTCTATACAAGAAATACTAATAAAAACAAATTTTTATATAATTTATACAAATAAATCGTTAGTTTGAAATAAATTAATAAACAAAAGTAAAAAAAAAACAACTAATAATTATTGTTTTATTTAATTAAAATAAATAAATACACTATACATTTTGTACTTAAATTATGTAACTTGATATTGTAGTCTATATAATAATACAATCAGTATTTTATTTGAGTATGATACGATATGAGTTTGCAAGAATCAGAACTAAACAGTTCTTCAGAAAGTGTGTGAAAAACGTTCATCCTAAGACGTTTAACTGCAAATCTGAGCCCAGTTTGATGACAAATGTGATCCACGTCTCTGGCGCCCGTGAGAAAGCTCTGAGCCCTGTGTTTCTGTCCTTCAGACTCGAGATGGACCGAGCGTTTGTGTTCTGCCGGACAGATCGAGCAGATGGCAACCCAGCAGGCCTTCAGAAATCACAGGTCACAGCCAGAGGACTCGTCTCTCTGACCCTCTTCAGCACAGAGACGGAAACCAATCTCCTATCAGGACGTCCCAGAGCAGGGCTCCCTGCAGATCACGCAACAACAGCAAACCCGGTTGCCAGATCCTCGGGCTGTTAAACCCCCTCAATGACATCCACAGGATCAATTATAACAAGTGAACAGGACAGGAACACCTCATTCTTTCCGTTCATGGTGCCAGTTTTCTGTCACTGAATCCTACTGAGTCTGTTTTCCACGGTACTACAGTGGCTAATGTCCAAAGAAACACGGTACTTTCAAAAACATACTTGCATACATACTTATATACAGTATGGTATATTGTGCAATATATTGTACTGTTTATTGAATATTTTTATATTATATAAGATTTTTTTCTAGATAGGTATTATCATATAATTAAATATTTAAAAAAACATATATATATAAAAAATAAAAATAATCAAGCCTAACTAATCGAGCTATGCTTTTGCCATTTTAAATAATGAATGTATATTATTTTATATTTATTATATAATACATTGTATAATACAAGTATTTGTAAGAAGATCGGAAGAGCGTC
>JAUCMU010000047.1:1376554-1403312 GCA_032275025.1 Enteromius treurensis | reverse complement strand
AATGATTAATGCTTTGAATTTCCGATCTGAATTAAATGATTCATGCTCTGGCGTTCCGATCTGAATCAAATTATTTGTGATCCTGCACCGAAATCCTGATCTTAATCGAATGATTAATGGTCCACGCTCTGAATTTACAATCTGAATTAAATGATTCATGCTCTAAAGTTCCGATCTGAATCAAATAATTTGCGATCCTGCATCGAAATCCTGATCTAAATCAAATGATTCATGCTCTGTATTTCCGATCTGAATTAAATGACTCATGCTCTGACGTTCCGATCTCAATCAAATGATTTGCGAACCTGCACCAAAATCCTGATCTAAATCAAATGATTCATGATCCATGCTCTGAATTGAATCAAATGATTCATGCTCTGAAGTTCCGATCTGAATCAAATGATTCATGCTCTGGCGTTCCGATCTGAATCAAATTATTTGCGATCCTGCACCGAAATCCTGATCTAAATCAAATGATTTATGCTCTGTATTTCCGATCTGAATTAAATGATTCATGCTCTGAAATTTTCGATCTGAATTAAATGATTTGCGAACCTGCACCAAAATCCTGATTTAAATCAAATGATTCATGCTCTGACGTTCTGATCTGAATCAAATGATTTGCGAACCTGCACTGAAATCCTGATCTAAATCAAATGATTCATGATCCATGCTCTGAATTGAATCAAATGATTCATGCTCTGAATTTCCGATCTGGATTAAATGATTCATGCTCTGAAGTTCCGATCTGAATCAAATGATTGTGCGAACCTGCACCGAAATCCTGATCTAAATCAAATGATCCATGCTCTGAATTGAATCAAATGATTAATGCTTTGAATTTCCGATCTGAATTAAATGATTCATGCTCTGGCGTTCCGATCTGAATCAAATTATTTGCGATCCTGCACCGAAATCCTGATCTAAATCGAATGATTCATGGTCCATGCTCTGAATTTACAATCTGAATTAAATGATTCATGCTCTAAAGTTCCGATCTGAATCAAATAATTTGCGAACCTGCATCGAAATCCTGATCTAAATCAAATGATTCATGCTCTGTATTTCCGATCTGAATTAAATGATTCATGCTCTGAATTTCCGATCTGAATTAAATGACTCATGCTCTGACGTTCCGATCTGAATCAAATGATTTGCGAACCTGCACCAAAATCCTGATCTAAATCAAATGATTCATGATCCATTCTCTGAATTGAATCAAATGATTCATTCTCTGAATTTCCGATCTGAATTAAATGACTCATGCTCTGATGTTCCGAT
Source organism: Enteromius treurensis (assembly GCA_032275025.1). Classification (NCBI taxonomy): domain Eukaryota; kingdom Metazoa; phylum Chordata; class Actinopteri; order Cypriniformes; family Cyprinidae; genus Enteromius; species Enteromius treurensis. The sequence goes on along the minus strand of JAUCMU010000047.1, from coordinate 1,402,031 downwards.
CTGAAGCAAATCATTTGCGAACCTGCACCGAAATCCTGATCTAAATCAAATGATTCATGCTTCATACTCCCGAAGTCCCTATCTAAATCAAATGATTCGCAAACCTGCACCAGGTTAAATGACCCACTCAGTTGATTCAATTTGTCTTTTGGTAGCTTAATTCACTATATTCAAAATAGTCTGAGAACTGCCTTCATATACAGAGTGATAGCCAATGTGAAAACAGCAGATGGGGGAAGTAGATGAACACAAAGCAGCAGAACAAAATAAAGTTAAAGAGGGTAAACTTTATCACTCAGATCACTATTGATGTATAGATAGCAGAACTGCAAGCTACTAGTTAAAATAGATAACTGCAATGAAGTTACATTCTCAATTTAAAGCTATTAAAAAAGTTAAAGCTAGCAATTATAGGTGATGCATAGACATTTATGTGTTTCATATAGATTATTCTGGAAAATCCCTCAGGAATCTCGAGATTGGATTAGATGACTCTAGGAACAGCCTGATCCAAGAAACCGACAAGAAGCAGGAAATTAGGCTCGAGTGTCTGGAAAACAAGCCTAATGGGGTGGCAAACCTTGTGGGAAGTGGGTGTAGATGTGAGCATGCCCAGTTTGGCTCTATATATATCTACCCCCAGGGTAGTTACTTACGCCCTCTCAGGCGTTTGTTTGCTCGGTGGAATTGACAGCTAATCTATGGGCGTAAATCAGGCGGCTGGAGGTTGGGAAAACAGTTACAGAAAGACTCTCTCCCAGCTGCCCCCAAGTCTTATAATAATTGACTTCATTTTTATAACAAATCTCCAGGTTCCATTAAATCAAGCAGGGTCCACTGAGGCACTGGACAAGCAAGTGTTTATCGACATGTAGGGGAACACTATGAAGATGAAGAGAGAAGATGAAGACATTTTCATCAGCATATTGCTAGTAATGGCTGTTTTGAGTATATGAAGGGTAATTATTTTCAGTCAAAGCTGTTCTTTTGAACATATTGAATGTTTGCATTAAAACAATATCAAACCTTAATGTCATCAAATTGCTAAAAAGGCAGCAAGAGCATTTACTCTCTGCTTATTGAGGGAATAAATAACATTAATTATTAATTAATATTTATTCACACAGAACACATGACCGCAAAATACATCTGGAGGAGAAATATTATGTTTTTTGCAGCGCTTACAAATAAACCTAAAAAATGACATTATAAAGGGATTATTTAGGAATTAATTATTCATAACCACCCATCCTACTGAAAATAAATGGCTATAGGCCTGTCATTTGGAAAAATACTTCACACTTGGTTGGTTACCATGGTTTAACTATAGTAACCATGTTTTTGTTTTATTTGTAGTAAAACGATGGTTAATTGTTAAAACATGACACTGCATGGGTTAGTATGTAGTACTAATACTATAGTCGTATTTAATCGACTGGATTAAATACGGACTAAATTTGCTTAAAAATCGTATACATACTACAGTATACACACTACATTTCTCACAGTGTGCATAACAGTATGCTTAACCAGTATTTAAACTCATTGTCATATATTTGTAGGATGTCATATGATGTTCTGCAGTGGTTATTTTCTGTAGGCCTCCTCTCTGTGACGGTTCATAACTGCACATCCAGACCATCCATCTGCAGACGCAGGCAAACTTCAGGACGAAGAAGCTCACACCTCAGCGGTCTCCTAAAGCCTAGAAGATCCATCACCAAACATATGCGCTTGTCATGGAGACGTATGAATGGATGAACAAATAGGAAGGCCTGTTTATCAGGCTTCCTCCATGTTTCCAGAACCCAGGCAATAAATCTGACCGTGTCAAAACGGCGCGCCCACGTTCATGGACCAGCGTTGCACGTTGGCGAGCATCTGCCCACAGAAACCTGAAGAGAACAATTCTCTGAAACACAGTACATAACAGCATTTTCTCACTCATCGTGTAGGTAAACGCCCAGATACTGCCAGTAGGACTGCAAAATTAGCTGCTAAACTGAATAAGCAGTTTTCCAATGTATGTTTAGGCTAGACAGGAGGTAAGGCAGCTGCTTACATAAACGTACCTTAGCAGAGATGTGCGTTTTCTGTCTCAGGTCTTAAAAACCAAAATTATAACCTGCTAAATTACAAGCTACTTGATTTAAAGTAGTTTCAAAGAGTCAAGCTAACCTTTAAAAACAGTACAAATGACTAGCTAACTGCAACAATGCTACAAATAAAATCAACTTAATTGCAGTTATCTAGTTTGTGTTAGTTGCTATTTGAAGTTAGCTAGTTTTTCTAGCTGCTAGAACTTTTTATAAAAGACTTAAAGCTTCAGTTTAGTTGCTACATCTTTGTTAGCTAGTTTTTCTAATAGTAGCTATGTAGTGTTGCACTGGCTTTTTTAAAATAGGTAGCTTATACCTTTTAAACTACTTTTGAGTAGCGACTGTATACAATATGGTTAGTTTTTGTAGCTTTTTCATTGCAGTTAGCTAGTTTTTGTAAGCGTGTACTTTCATTGCAGTAAGCTAGCCGACTGTAGCTAAATTAATTTTAAGAGTTACAGTTAGCTAGTTTAACTAGCCACTAGTATAGTGTAACTACCACTTAGACTAGCTATGTACTTTTAATGCAGTTAGCTAACTAGTATTTGCAGCTATTACACTGCACTGCTTTTGTAAGTACATTTTAAACAGCTAAATCGAGCGGCTAACTTCATTCCATTTAGCTAGTCTTTGCTAATTGCTACTAGCTTGTGGCATGGCTTAATGCTTTTCTTTACTTTTTTTAAAGTAACTTAATTTTAAATGACTTTGAGCAGCAATAGCAAGTAATAGCTAAACAGTAAGTTACAGCTAGGTTAAGTACACTAGCAAAAAATTAGCTTAACATAGCTACTTCATTGGCAGTAGCTTGTATATTTAACTCCTAAAAAGGTTAGCTGCTTACAAGGTTAGCCAATGAGCGAACTAGTTTTGAGCTTACTGTATATCGTCAAAGTAATGCGTGATAATAGTATGGAATAACATGTCAAATACTATGAAAAACAGCTTTTATATTATTGGGCATTTTATATCATCTTACCTTTTGGGAAAAGGGTCAAACTGAATGAACACATCTTTTGTATTGAATATTTTTAATATAGCCTACATTACATGTTCATAATCAAGTTCTACATCAGCCAGCAATTCCTTTTATACAGCAGCAAAATCAAACTGTGTTCTATCGTCTTATTGTCATTTTGCAGACGACCTGCTATTTTAGCCCCACATAACTGAGGCAGAATAAAAAAAAAAACTAACTGGTGACACTCCGAAAGAAGAAAGCGTTAAGGCCAATCTTAAAGATACAATCAGTAATTGATAAAACTACATAACCCCGACCAAATCTTTAATAAATAGACACATCTACCAACAATTCCAGACTGTATCTTGGTTTAAGATGGCTGGGGAGGTTTAGTTATCTTTATATTCAATCCAATAGAGATTAAGTACTTTTATTATAATTATCATCATTAAACATTGTTATCGATAGCTTGGTAGAATGGCACTTGATAACCACTTGACTTTACGTATTCCTTTCAGAACAGTTAAACAGACGAAACGCACAAACAAAAACGAGTCTCTTAAGTCTTTCAGACTGATGGGGATTCGGTCCAATGGTGTGTGGCCAACCGTCGGCCATTTTGGCTCACCGTGAACAACCCTGTGATTCGTGGTAGAGCTCTGGAAGAAACCGTTGGGGGAGGAGTTATGTAAAACTAGCCAATGTATGTGGCCCCACCCCCCTGTTGAGCCACGCCCCCAATCCCTCCCCTCATGTCCGCTTTGAGAAAGCCGTTGTTTAGAGGATCTGCTCAGTGCTGGAAGCGGAGATGTCTAAGAGTCTCCAGGCCGCGTAAGGGTTCAACTCCTCCTGATCTCGACACAACGCCCAAACGTACATCATCCTCAGAACCTTTTCCTGTGGAATGCAGATACAACAGATGTTATATTTACATATTAAAAAGTAAAATATAAAATGTAACAATTTTTATAATTTAGATTATTCTCAATATAGATTTTTGTTTTAATTATAACTGTAGTACAATTACTTATATAGTTGTTAATATTAATTATTTGATCCAATTTAATTATTAAATTGTTGTTTTCAAATTAGTCAGAATATATAAAACAAAAATAAATAAATTAAATGCAATTCATTAAAGGGAATTCATTGTGTTTATTTAGAATTACTTATTTAAAATATGAATAAAATATGAATAAAAAAAATTATAAATATAATCCTTAGTGGTGAAAAAAAATGTTTGTGGCGGGCTGAATTATGAGATTAATAATATTGCTATAAAAGTTACTTTTATTAATAATAATATTAATGTCATATAAAATTATCTATTATATAAAATATATTTTAATATTGTTTTTCTGTTTTAAATTTTTTTTTTTACGTATTTAAGTAATTTTTTATAGAATGTTTATATTTCAATGTAAAAACAAGAATTAATATTACTTTCACATTTAATATATAGACATGTTGAATATTAAAATAGTATTAAATTAAATATTGAGAAATTTGCTGTTTAATTTAATTACATTTTTAATGCTGTCAAACGATTAAATCCAAAATAAACGTTTTTCTTTACATAATATATTTCTATGTACTGTGTATATTTATTAAGTATATATAAATACAAACACATGCACGTATAAATTTAATGAAAATATGTTATGTTTATATATTAAATATATAAATGCATTTACATGTAAATACTTTCAAAATATATACTGCATGTGTATGCTTTATTATAAGCATAATAAATAAACAAAGCATAAACACATATTATGTAAAGAAAAACGTTTATTTCGAATGCGATTCATTGTTTGATAGCACTATAATTATTATATATAAACAATCTTGCATTATTTTTTTTAATATATTATTTTAGGCTTAAATATGATATAAACACGAGATCCTCTCTGCAGCCAATATGATTCAGACATTTCGCATTTTAGTTATGTAGAAACTAAAAATGAACTTTTAAATGTTCAGATTTAATCAAACACATGACAGCTACTTCAGCCATGTGAAATAAAACAGCATTTTTAATATCCACGACCATCTGAACTAAGCGACTCGAGGGCGCTGGATGGGCGAAAATTAACTATAAACTCCTAACGCAGAAGAGTCCCTGGTGTGTCGTTACGTTTGGCCTCTGAGCAGATTTACGCCAAGACATCTCAGCCTCGGTGGCTCCAGAGGTGCGTGATTCACAAGCGCCAACAGCTAACGTCATCGCTAATGCTAGTGCTCACTCACCGGGTCGCCTTCCACCACTTCCCCCTTCACATTACGGATGACCATCACCAGCTGAGCCTGAAAGGTGATGATAAGAACGGGGCCTTGCTCCATCATCTTCCCCATCGCCAGCTACAGCAGAAAAAAAAAGAAAAAAAAGTTACTCCATACATCTGGAGAAGATGATGTTGATGATGATGATGTCATGATGAAATTCAGATGCTCTTATATCCCATTATTCTTCATTATACGTCCATCAGGACGTTCTGATGGAGTTACTGGGCCATTAGCACACAGTAGATGGATCTTATGCGCATTTCCGATGGTTCTTACGTCAATGTTATCGATGTCCAGGATCTTGGAGTGAAACTGCAGACCCATGGCTTTGGCCTGCTGGATGGGGTGAGCCAGCTGACTGTATGTCTGCAAACAACACCAGAGAAGAACCAGCGTTAGACCATCAACTTAACACCAGAATCTGTGATGTGTTGGCTTGAGGGACACTCACGGCCTCGTAGCACCAGTCCTTCAGGACCTCTAGCTCTCCCTGGATCATGGCCTGCAAACGGAGCAAATGGTCAGTTTTCTGGGGTTTAAGAGCAAAGCATGCTGGGAGTTCGGAGTCTCACCTCAAGGATGTTGGGAATGATGTCCCGCTCGCACTGCTTCAGGAACGAGTCCTTGTCGAAGCTTGGATCCACCTTCAGGATCTCGGTCAGAACCTCTGACATCTCGGTTTTGGAAAACAAGCCACCTGAGAAAAACAGAAGACACCATGATTCATCTGGCTGTCTGTCTATCCATCAATCTAACCAACTGTCTATCTACCCTAACTATCTCCCTGCTTACTGTGTGTAAGTCTATCTCTCCATACATATCTATCTTTCCCTCTCTATTTATTCATATCCATCTATATACTATATTCATATATATCTATCTCTCAACTATATATCCTTTTTTAATCAATCAATCAATCAATTTATTCATATCTATCTCTCAACTATATATCCTTTTTTAATCAATCAATCAATCAATTTATTCATATCTATCTCTAAACTATATATCCTTTTATCTATTCATATAGCTCTCAATTATATATAATTTTATCTATCAAAACTATCTCTGTATATCAAAACTATATATCCTTTTATCTATCTATCTATCTTTCTATCTATATATCTATCTCTGTATATCAAAACTATATATCCTTTTATCAATATATCTATCTAAACTATATATCCTTTCATCTATCTATTCATATCGATCTCTCTCAACTATATATAATTTTATCTATCAAAACTATATATCGTTTTATCTATCTATCTATCTATCTATCTATCTATCTATCTCAAAACTATATATCCTTTTATCTATCTATATCTTTATATCAAAACTATATATCCTTTTATCTATCTATCTCTTTATATCAAAACTATATATCCTTTTATCTATCTATCTCTGTATATCAAAACTATATATCCTTTTATCTATCTATCTCTGTATATCAAAACTATATATCCTTTCACCTATCTATTCATATCGATCTCTCTCAACTATATATCCTTTTATCTATCCATCTATATCTGTATATCTAAACTTTATATCCTTTTATCTATCTATATATCTAAACTGTATGTCATTTTATGTATCTATTATATATTCATATCTATCTATCTATCTTTACAAATATATATATCCTTTTATCTATCTATAAACTATATATCGTTTTATCTATCTCTTCATATCTGTATATCTAAACTATATCATTTTATCTATCTTTCCATTTATATATAATTTTATCTATCTATCCATTTATCTATATCTGTATATCAAAACTATATATCGTTTTATCTATGTATCTAAACTATATATCGTTTTATCTATCTATCTATATCTTAACTATATATCATTTTATCCATCTATTCATATCGGTCTCTCTCAACTATATATCTTTTATCTATCTACCTATCCATCTACTATATGTTCATATCCTTTTATTTATCTATCTATTCATATCCATCTCTCCCTCCCTCTATACCTCCATCAGTGAAGCCAAGCAGAAATGCGGTGGTGTTTTACCGATGATGTCAGTCATCTTGTCAGTGACAGCGCGGGACGCTCTGATGAAGGCGTTGTCGCTCTCGTCGTACTTCATCTTCATCTCAAAGAACCCTGGGAGGAGGACAGCACATGAAATGACTCGGGACAATAACACGGCACATATTGCAACCCAGCGCTGAAAATAAAAAATGTCACATCATGCTTCGGGCAACACGCAGCGCTTCCAGTGAAAGAGTGTTCGACCGTGAAGAGAAAACAGCCTCAGAGCCGACGGCTGCGGCTGCTCGTAACTGAGCCTTGTTATCACTGCGCTTAACGAGCCTCTAATTGATGCAGTGAACTCTTCAACACAACTAACATCCAAAGCCTCTCCTGAACAGAGCAGATGTCAACATACAGCAGATCCCTGCAGCACAGCGCCATCTACTGGTCACACAAGAGCATTTCAGTCCAACTCACGGTTAAAAACAGCATTGTTGTCCTTGAAGTCCTTCCACTGCTGATACCACTTAGAGTCCTTGTGCAGGACGACACCCATTGCCTCCCTTTACAAGACAAACAACACACTACATTAGAACAGTATTAAAGATTAAATGTTTACCCATTTTTCAATTTATTTAAAATATGTTTGCTGTAATGAAACATATTATTATTTATTATTTATATATATATATATATATATATTTGAAAAGAAAAAAGAAAACTATGTAAATGCATAATTTCATGTAAAACATTCCATGGAAAAAAAGTTCTTTTTCCAATTAATATGCAACAATATACATTCTTAATTATAAAAAAACCAAACAAATCAGCACATCTTAACATCAGTCTTAGAAAAGCGACCTACTCGTTGGCCTCGAAGACTTTGTCTTCTGCGCTTCCCGCCTTCGATGAGAAGTCGCTCCTCTTTCTCAGTCTGCTGGGCGGCCGGTACGGGCCGATCTGTCCCAGGTCACCGATCTCTTTCTTGACACTCTCCACCCCCTGAAGACAACAAGAGTTGAAACTATCAAGCCATTCAGTTCATTCATATGCCACTTTCACAACATACATGCAAGAAAAGCCATATAATTCATAGACAATCAGTTTTTCTATGATGTGGAAACTCAATATCATGTCAGGGACCTGTGATATCGCTCGAAAGGCTCCGGTCTTTCCGAATTTTTCTCCACCTTTGGACACCGTCTCCGCCGAATGTTTGGCTGTTTTGGCCGCTTCCTCCATGCCTTCTTTGATTTTCTTTCCGATGTCCGAGCGGCCGACCTCTTCCAAACCCTGAGGAGAAGCACACAGGATCAGCACAAACCAGAAATATTTTGAAAATGTATAACAAATTTAATGCTTTGCAAAATTTTTAAATAACACAACATGCACCAAATGGCTTGGCAATTTATGACAAGCGAATAGGGTAAAAAATAAATAAATAATAATTTGCAGAATATATCAAATTTCACCAAAAATATTCTTCCTAGTTGACTGACTAGATAAAAAAAAAAAAAAAAAAAAAAATTTTTTTTATTTTTAATAAAAAAATTTTTTGGTATTGCCAGTGTTTTTTTTTTTTTTTTTTTTTAGATATATATGTAATTAAATATTTTGGACATTCATTTTATCACTCCAAAAAAAACAAAAAAAATATAAAGAAATATAAAAAAACTGAATGATACAAATGTTTAGTATACAAACGGGAATAAAACGGTAAAACTTGGTGCATGTACGTGCTGCTGAATTTGAGAAAAAACAAAAAGAAGAAAATCGTCTTTCAAGATAATATATTATATAGTACCTGAAAGAGGCAAACATGCAAATGATATATGAACAAACCCCACAGTAAAAACCTTCGGAATATAGACAGAAATAAATCTGTAAAAATTGGTGCTCGTAAGTGCCACCGAAATGAAGGAAAAACTCATTTTGATTAAATTGCCTTTTAGGATTTGCATTGCTATTGAAAACATCAGACGCAAAAAAGTCCAGCAAAATAAACAATTTGTCCGCAAACAGACCATATCTCAAAACTGACTGAGGGCTAGTATAGTTATATTATAATAGAAACGTTTGCCAAGAAAAATAAACGAATAAAACAAACATTTCAGCCAACTTTATGTACTGAAACATACTTGAAATAAAGTACTGAAATATACTGAAATTACACACGAAATTATATAACGTTAATTCAACAATTAAAACGAAATCAGAAATTCTAAACATAAAAACTAAACTTTTAAATATGAGTCTAATAAAATCTATGATAGTATCTCTGACACTGAATTGACCAATGCATGAAAACATCATTTAAAAATCACATAAACATCCAACAGATTATTTTGCAACGTAGTGCAGTGCAAACACTCTGCAGAAACATAGCGTTCAGCGCTTATGCAAATCGCTGCATGTTTAATGAATACATAAATATAACTGTGCTCTGAAATGAGAAAGACCGCACGTCAAGACCAGCGTTAATTACACTCACCTCCTTCACCGTCTCTGATATCGTCCCGAGCGTTTTCTTCAACACCTCAGAAGTTTTAACGGTTTCGGACTCGATGGTTTTCTGGAAGACACCCACAAAAACACACGTTTCACAACCGAGAAATGACACGTTTGGAGAGTTTAGAATCACGTCAGACATGAAACCGTACGTATTTCCTCCTGGCTTGCTTGAGGGCTTCCGATTCCTCGAGTTTTTTGGCTTCCTCGCGAAACTTCTTGATGTTCTCCTTCATCTCCTTGTTCTTGCCCAGTTCCTGCTTGAGATTGTCCAGAAACTCTCCGAGGAAGCCTTTCCGACCACCACCGGAGGACATACACCTCGCCTGCGGATGACATACTTGTTAAAAAAAAAAAGAAAAGAAAATGCTGTAAAATCTAAAAGAAAAATGAATAATGTGGACACTCACCTGCACCGGGCCACATATCCTGTAAACATGAGCTCTGTCATATAATGACGCATACTGACGAGCGACTACAAGTGCAGAACTTCTCCTGACACACAGCTGAGAAGAAAAACATGCTAAATAAAACAGTATTTGCACAATTATGAATGGAAAAACACCTTGCCACAGATAAACATGCTCAGGCACTGATGTAACAGTCAAACAAGATTTTATACACATATATCATACAACTCTAATGCTTCTTCAAGAGATACTAAGGTATTTCCATGGTGAAAGCATGCTGAAGCCATGGCACTTTATGGTTAAGAGGTCTAAACACAATAATCAATTTCTGCCTAGCATTTTCTGTGATTCCTACATACGTGATGTGATTTAAGAGCTTCGCCTGTTGTGTTATTATAATTTATAATATCACATCAAGGCCAGAATCATCTTTCATGAGCATGACTGATCAATCTATTCACGTTTCTGCTTTAAAAAAACAAGCGGTTCTGCTGAACAAATGGCGCGCTCGTGCGGATTTAACCGCGGACACTTTGCTTATCATGCCGATATCAATCGCGCCGTTGATTAGCGTTAAATAAACGGTTTAAATGAAACACACACCTGGTAACACTGACACAAGGAGGCCGCCATCTTGGAAGCGCTGCGAGTGACCTGTTTGGCTGGTGACCTTGCGACGCAATTCCGGGGGAGGAGCGACGCCTTCGGGCAGCCAATGAACAGACTCCTTTCTCTGACGTCTCACTAAGTATCTGTCTCGTACATTATATGGATATATATATATATATGTATATATATATATATACATACATATATATATATATATATACATACATATAAATACATAAATATATATATATATATATATATATATATTTATATTCATCATTTATTGGATATAATTGTAATTTTATAGATAGAAACAAAGGAAGGACGTCCATTGAGCACACATATTATACAGAATTCTCTTTATTCAAATATTTCCCCTCAAGTAACACAGAATAATTTATAATTATATATGATACAGCACAAAAAAAGTGTAAACATATTCCTTGCTGTGAAATGGCAATAATTTTCTTAATTTATAGACATTTAATAGACATTTTGCTTTCCGCTGATATTTTTCTTTTCTGTATCATCATCACAATTTTTAAAAGCAAAACGTATTATAATACAATTATAATTAATACATGAATTTAGCTTAGACTCAAAGTACCTATATATATATATATATATATATATATATTAGAAAACTATAAATTATATAGAGAGAACTATAAACCACCATACAGACAGTCCTAATATAGTTATGAATTAATACAATCATATGAAACACTATGTCTTGTTTTTTCTTTTCTTTTCAAGTTGGTAGTTGTAGTTGATCATCAGGCCTTCAAATACACATGTCAACTAACCTAAGCGTTTAAAGATTGACAGACAGTGTCAAAACAGCAGTCCTTTCCCAGAAACACATGTGATTTCTCACAACACCTATTTTTTTGGAAACACTTAAAACACCAAGTTTAAGTATCGTACTCATCGGCTGAGTTTTTAGCATGCTCAATATTCATCGTTGAGTGACTTCCGATCATAACGTTTTGTGCGTTCTCGATGTGGATGCACGACGGTTGTTGCTGCTGCTGCTGCCACGCGGCGTGTTCAGGATGCATCCCTCCATGCGACGGGGGCTGATGCATTGGTACAGATGGCGGATAAAACATGTTATTTTGCTGCATTTCGTATTCTAGTCTCAGTCGGTCTAATCTTTCCCTTGCTTGTCGCAGCTGCATATTCATGGTGTTCGCCTCTTGTAGTCTTTTCTGTTCGTCGTCTAGTTTCATACGATGCTGTTTGAGCATCCAAAACTTCTTTTGAGCTGCTACTTTTTCCGGTGTCATGGCCTTTCGTGCGTTGCGTTCGAACATTCTGCTGCTCTCATCGAGAGGAACCTTCGTCTGAAGCACCAACGGAAAACTTTGGCGCGACAAACAGTTCTTGCTGGGGAGCAGCGGAATTACGGAGTTCATTTTGTGGTGGTTCTCCAGCGAATTCACGATGGCTGAATCGGCGCTAGTCGCGCTAAGGTTGGACCTGAAGTTCTGGGTCAACAGCAGCAGCGTGAATGCCGAATTCTCGATGGCGTCCTCCATACATCGCAACTTCGACTTTCCCGGTTCCGCAAAGTCATCGGAAAACGTTGCACCCACTCCAGAAATGATATGCTCAAGTTTGTCCCTGAGTCTTTGCGCCTCATCCGCGTCTTCGGCTTCGTGTAGGATCACAAAGTGGTAGAACATTTCGTCTACGTCGCTTTGACTTGGTTCTAGAGAGCTGATAGGTTGATTTGTCAGTTTGTGATCGCTAGGATTTAGCGGTTGAGCTAAATCATCGTGTGGGGCGGACGAAAAATTGAGATTGGCGTTTATGGATGTCACAAGTTGAGAGCTTCCATTGGGGTCCAAACACTGCTTCGACTTTGACGCGTCATTGACCTCCGCTGTCGGTAGTTGGTTATTCGGGAAAATTTGTAGTTGGTCTTGATTATTCGTAGTTTTATCTTCTCTTGGCGTTCGTAGACTCATCGGCTTTGATTCTTCCACATCGGATTCGGTAGCAGTCGGCAAGCTAATTTCGATACTGTAATGCGAGCTCGACTGCTGAGATAATGGAGGGCCACTGGGTTGACGTAGCGATGTCAAATTGAGCGTTTCGGCAGGACGTTCGCAGTTGGATTCGTTGATAACGTCAGGCCCGCAGACTTGCTTTACTTCCTCCTCGACGTCTAAAGACAGCAAACCAGCCTTTCTGCTTGACGCCAGAGCTTCGCAGTACGCCTGATCTCGTAGCGACTCGTCGCACAATCTCTCCTGCACCAAAACCGCGAAGATTCTTGCGATATCCAATAACGTATTAGCGTCTGTTGACGTAAAACCGCCAATGTGGCTACTGTTTACGCGTTCCCCATGCATTTTGACCATTTCGGCTAAGTATTTCCCAATGCTGCTGTCGCTGTTAGCTGCTAGCTTAGCATGCGCCTCTCCCATCTTCTTAAGGAGAATCAAGCACATGGCATTCACCATTTCATCGGCCAGTGTGTGGACCCTCTTAAACGTCAGGCTTACCCATCGATCCTGACCAGCCTGGGAAATGACCTCAAATGCCTTGGCGAGATCGGCGAATCCTTGATCCGCGAGCTCTGCTCCACCGTCTGTCATTGTTAACGCAATTGCGGGCAATATATATGCTCCCATATGACATGTTCAGGCCATTCAATTCAATCTGATGACCTCTAGAAAGACAAAGCGACAAAGTTAATGTTTCATTATTGTGATATTTCCCAAGCTAATAAAACATGTTCTATAAACATTTAGCTAACAAGTTATTATTTGGTTCCTCAATGTTTGTATTACCAGATAATGAGTGCTCTGTTTACCTTACAAGGACGTTTTATACCTTCTAAGAAAACTCACTGTAAACTATGTTAACTGACTGTGTCATAAGAGATATTAAAAATGGCGTATGAATAATAACATAGAATTTCGATACTTAAAAATAATCCCTAATAAGTTGGTTGTTTAACGAGCTAATCTCTTCAAATAGTATAGTCTAAATCACGTAGAGTTCACCAAATGAGTAATAAGCGAATACGACATCACTCAAATATGGTAAAGAAATACAAATGACGTGTGTCTTACCTCTGTAATAGTTCTGCATTCACCCAGAAGAAGCAGGAAACTGGGGAACAAAAATAGTTTAAGGATACAGAGGAAACGGCGAACCCGTAGAAATTAACTGATTGTTTGTTTGATTGATTGTTTGTTGATGGCACCGGTTGTTTTATATCTAAAACGTTACACATGGACGTTTACAAGACTGAATGTTTTTCTGGTCGCTTTCTCGTTGTGACGCGGAAGAGGGTCAACACTTCTGTAGGACTTCGTAGTTTCAGGTGACCAGAAGGTGGCAGTAAAATCGACTGGTAAAAGTTGCACTAAAGGTCTTGGATAAAATATCTTTTGGTCCAGTGAACTTTCCTTTGTGTTATTTACCACCGGTTTTGAAGTTTACTTGACCGCTGTTTTATTTATTTATTTAAATTTGATAACTGTAGGCTTTTAAACTGCATACGCTACTGGAAGTACTGTGGGCTATATTGAAAATAATATGTAAATAAAAAATAAATAAATAATAATAATAATTGATTTTAATAATAACATTTAGATTCAACGTTAAGAGCAGCGTATATATCATTAATTAAATATAATTTATTTATGTATTGACCTAACATTTCATAAATACTCGTAAATGTAATATGCTAATTGAAAACTGAATCTTCTAACGTGTGCTTTTATTATATAACCTTCCGAGACTTCAAACTTCGCGAGATTACAGAAGAGCGAAGAGCCAAGCATGTGCGAAAACGAGAGCAGAGTTTCGCGCGCTGAGCCTAAGCTCCGGCGACGCTCGTAAGTGACGCGCGGCTCGGCCAATCAGCGCGCGGCTCAGAACCCCGCTCCGCCAATCAGCGACGCGCCGTGCCCGCGGCAGGAGGGGAAAACACGTTGTTGAACACTTTATTGATTCGAGCCCCACTTCCAGTGCGTTTCGCGGCAGGATTGAACTGTAACAAAAGTGCAACAGTTTCACACTTTTAGCGCTTTAATTGAACTGAAATCACGCCTTCTGTTCTCAAGAGGAAGATTACAGGTAAAGAGCCTTTTTTAAAATCAGTTTCGGGTGATCTTTAAAGGTATTGTCTATAAAACCATGCCTACGCGCCTTATTTTGCAGTGTAAATATTTATAAAATATTTGCTTGTTCATCTTGTGCATGTTACTAGTTGCGTCATATTTAGCGCTTTTCAAGTGTTTCCTTCTTTCACTTTCTGTCTTTTGTCTGTGAATTTATTTTAAATCAGCCCCAATGTCCTTAAATAGAGTCTAATTGTGAGATCAATACGAATTTTGCTATGAAATCATCTAAAATGTGTGCTGTTAGTGTCTTGCAGGCTGAAATTAATACGCATATTTGTTCAAAACAACAGTTCAAAACAAGCCCTTGAGAGACTGGGAAGTGTATGTAAAGGTGTTACTGGGAATAATGCAGGAGTTAAGACTGGGTTAGCGTACTTGCACTCATTTTATGGATTTAAAATGATAAATGATTAGCTGTTTGACTTGTTTAGTTTTCATTTTCATTTAGTCCTAGTTTATACATGACGTTTCAGTGTCTGGGTTTGATACAAGACCACCCACGTCATGACCAGCGCGCAACCCCTTAATTAACCAACGCGATTTACGTTCATTCTGCTTTAAACTGATTGATTTCTACAAGTAAACTTAAAATAGACTCCTAGATGAAGTTCAGGCCCCATTCCAGCTTCCTGTTGTTGGTTTAAACTCTACAATAAAGACTGGTGTTACTCAATGCACTACTATTAAATGACGTTAGGGGGCGTTTCCGTTTGTTTCCGCCAATAACAGGCGTGGCTTGGAAGCTGAGATGTCAATAAGGCATTTTTTTACGCTATTATTCACCCATAGGAATGAAGAATAAGCTCTCACGCCAATGTAGGGTTGAGCAGTCACTAGACATTGGCGGCACCATGGTTTTTCGGGGCATGTCCCTTGGTAATACCATGATATTTGGGTATACTCCTTAAAATATGGTTTTAAACATGGTAAAACCATGCTTTCGTGTATCTACAATGGTGATACCAAGTTTTTTGGTGTTTACTTTGGTAAGAACAGGTTTTTCGAGCACCAGCCATGGTAAAACCATGTTTTCGTGTATCTACAATGGTAATACCAAGTTTTTTGGCGTTTACTTCGGTAACACCAGGTTTTTTGAGCACCAGCCATGGTAAAACCATGTTTTCGTGTATCTACAATGGTAATACCATGTTTTTTTGGCGTTTACTTTGGTAACACCAGGTTTTTTTAAGACCAGCCATGGTAAAACCATATTTTTTGGGAATATACCATGGTAAAACTGCATTTTTAAGGCATGTTGCTCAGTAAAACGATGCTTTACATTAGTGTTGTTTGGTGTGCTTTTGTAATACCTTATAAATAGTGTAGCTAATCATTTAGTACACTGGTGAACATTGCGACGTTCATTGAATGCCTATAAATTGGTCATATGTTGGAGAATGAATTAAAAATACTGGTAAAAAGCCATGGCACGGCTTAGAAATAAAAAGCACCCTGGGATTTACTGTTCATCAGCATCACCGTATCAAGCTAACATTATTTTTTTGTAAAGGTAACGCAACACTACATATAAAGCCGTTAAACCCCCCCCCCCCCAAAAAAACAACACCTTCTCTGAGTATCAACCTGAAAGCGCCGGAGGAGACGAACAAGGAAAAAGCTGCCCGTGTCACCCACGTCACTGTGAAAACCAACACCTTTTTCCTGCTTGTTTGAAGCTCTTGGCTCGGTGCCATAGTCTGAACTATAAAAAGCGGGGCGGGAAACCATCTCACTCGCTGATGTCGCTCGTTCCAGGTTTGCCGCCATGTGGATCCAGGTGCGCACTATGGATGGCAAGGAGACCCATCGGGTCGACTCCCTGTCCAAGCTCACCAAGGTGGACGAGCTGCGCGTGAAGATCGCTGAGCTCTTCAGCGTCGAACCTGAGAGGCAGAGACTCTTTTACAGAGGCAAACAGGTGACGTCCATGAACTGGGATTGCTTTTATCTGTTAGAAATTGATAGGGTAGTAAAAAAAACATAATGAAGCAATTGTATTGTTTTAAAGTTCACTACCAGAGTAAAGAGTTCCTGGTAATTTGATAACCCCCATGTCATGCAAGATATTCTTGCCTTTCTTCGGTCGCAAAGAAATTAAGCTTTTTTTTAAATTATTATTTTTTTTTTAATTTTTTAAATTATCGATTTTAATATTTTTATTCTGTTAGTGAACTCATCGTTTAACGTTTATTGTGTTCTTTGGGGGTCATAGATGGAAGACGGCCACACGATCTTCGACTATAACGTTGGGTTAAACGACATCGTGCAGCTTCTGGTGCGTCAGGCGCTGCCGTCCACGCCGCTGCCGAAGGACAAAGAGGCGGAGCTGTCCGACTCAGACTCCGGCTGCGGATCGGCTCAGAGCGAGTCCGATAAGAGCTCGACGCACGGAGAGAGCGACGGCCAGAGCGCCGGGACCTCGGGTCAGACCGACACGCCGGACCTCATCGACCCTGGCTTTGGCTTTTACAAAGTGAGATTAAACCTTACCACAAGCTCGTAAAATCCTTATCGCGTTTGATAGTCGCGACAAATCAAATTGAAAAATGGTCAGTTCCGTTATTCATCTCGCTGGCCTCAAGTTTGCCTCTTGTGTATTACAAATGATTAGTTATATAAACGTTGATTGATTTTTGTTTATGCTACGCTCTTAAAAATTGTCAAGTTTGCGTAAATTGGTTAATAATTTGTAAATTTATTTGTTATTATTTGTTCCATTTAGTTAATAGAGCAAATTTACATTAATTGCTGAATATTATATGTTGATTCCACTATGAAGTCATGTTGACATTTATTTTTTTAAATTATCTTTTTGCTGGGTAAGTTTTTATCTTGCTTTTAAATTTTTATTTTTTTATTTATTAATTTTTTTACGTGACCTACGAACATAATTACGTAAATAAAACGAATTAAGGTCAGTGTATTTAATTAAAATTTTTTTTTTTATAATATTAACAATGTTGGACAAGTAAAAAAATGTAGTGTAATAAATACTTTGCGTAATGAACAAACTTTTTACTGTTATTGATGTTAATATTTCAGTTTTATTATTGAATTAAAGTTGAATTTAAAATTTTTTTTTTTTTTTTTTTTTGTTTATAAATATACGGTTAAGTTTTGTTATATTTTCAAATACAGTACATTAAGCATTTATTTTTTTTAAGACAAACAGCAGTTTTCTTTGTATTTAAATGTATAAAAAATACTTAAAAAGTTACAATTGTCAAATGTGTAAATATTGCCACATGTAACTTGCATCTTATCAATTCCACTACAAATATCTACCCCCCCCATGTCTGATAGTAAATGTCATATTGACACTTTTTTTTTTAGATTAATGAGTTTGTGGACGCTCGAGACTTGAACATGGGTGCCTGGTTTGAGGCGCAAATTATCAACGTAACAAAAACAGCGAAGTCTTCGAGTGAAGACGGAGGATCTGATGGAGACGAGGAGGTCATTTATCATGTCAAATATGAAGAGTGAGTAAATAGTCACTGTACATATCACACTGAGCCTGATTGAGGCGTCTTCTCCAGTGCAAAATCATATTTGACCTCCGTTGTGAATGTGACTTTACTCTCTGAATATTTTGTTTACAGTAAAATAAGAAACGAATATACAATGTATCCGCTGTAGTCTGATTCAGTTGACTGAACTAATGATTCATGCGAGTCAATTCCTTTTAATGAATTGTTCAAACCATGTCATTTACACCATCACCACTGAGAAAATATCCCCAAATTAATTACAAATCAGAAAAAAGTTGTTAGCTTGTGAATGAAACAAGAGTGGGAAAAAAAGTCATGCATGATTCACAGAATCAAAGTCAACTGATTCACTCCGAATCGCAAGACATTTTCAGTCGGATGTGTTTGACCGTTTTTAAGGTTGAACTGAGCAAAACTGCAATGTGAATAACGCATAGACAAGTTTTTTTTTTTTCACTCCAAATCCAAACCGACTCAGCATGAACACCTGGGTTCATCTCGAGTGCCTCTTGCACCTGTTAACAACCCCAAGTTTCAGTCTTTCCTTTCGTCTGTGTCTTAAGCGGTTCATCAAAGGCGGCCTGTTTGAGCGCCCCGCGCTGCCGAATGCTAATGCCCTGCGCGTGCTCTGTGCAGTTACCCCGAGAACGGCGTGGTGCAGCTGCGCGGGAAAGACGTCCGTCCGCGGGCGCGCACCGTCTACCAGTGGCACCAGCTGGAGCCGGGCATGATCGTGATGGTCAACTACAACCCGGACGAGCCCAAGGAGCGCGGCTACTGGTACGACGCCGAGATCCAGAGGAAGAGGGAGACGCGCACCCAGCGCGAGGTTTATGGCAAGATCCTGCTCGGGTAGGGCGATCTTTAAAATGATTATTCTGTCATGAGTTTGGAACGACATGAGGGGGGAGTAATTAATAAGACCACTTTTCTCCCCTGATTTAAGTCTTTCGCCATTTTAGAGATGATCACCGTCAAAAAATATCTTAATTTGTGTTCGGAAGATGAATTGAGTTAGCAATTAATGACGATTTCGTTTTGTGGCGAACTAACCCTTTAAAAATATATTTATAACGGTTATAGTATTTATTACGTCATTGAATTTGTGTCAGTGTTCGTAAAACAATACTAATATGTCAAACTACTATTTATGCAACGTTTTGCATTTAGTTCGTAGAACGAATTTCACGCTGGTTGCTCATAAAACTGTCCTGTCGTATAACTCTTTCGTATTCATAAATGTCCTGATTTATCTATAAACGAAAGTTTTCTATAGAATGCGACTACATTTTAGATTTTAAGTCTGGTAGTTTAATATTTAAGTATTATTTGTTATATATTGGTTAAATTTAATTTGCACGGTCATTTGTTTAAAATATGTAAATCACTGCGTTTGTTAAAAATTAATTATGCAAGAACGAATATGTGAAGTGTTTAGTGTCGCGCAGATTCGATATTTAAAATTGCGTTGCGTTCCGCTGGGTTTTTTTTCTGTAACGCTCACCGTGTTCATGCACACTTTCCACAGAGACGCTGGCGATTCTCTCAACGACTGCCGCATCATGTTTGTAACCGAAATATACAAGATCGAGGAGCCGGGGAGTTCGGAGGGTCCAGGAGGCTCCTCCGACAGCCCTCTCAAGCGTGAGTTTGACTTCACCACGTGTTTTGCGGTATTCTCGATTATCTTCGTTACGTAAAGCGCAAATATATATGGTTCCTCGTTTCTGTCGAATCAGGGTCGAACGGACCCGAGTGCAAGGTCTGCAAAGACGACCCCAAGAAGAACTGCCGCATGTGCAACTGCCACGTCTGCGGCGTGAAGCAGGATCCCGACAAGCAGCTGCTGTGCGACGAATGCGACATGGCCTTCCACACCTACTGCCTGAACCCGCCGCTCACCACCATCCCCGAAGACGAGGACTGGTAAACCTCTTTATCTAATACTTCCATCCAGAGCAACGATAAATCCACTCTTCAGGGATTTTCTAGCGAAGTCAAAATAGTTGTCCGCTAGGACTCGGTGGAACGGCTTAATTTTTTAAAACCTAAAACATTTTTTTGTTTATTTTTACATTTTTAAAAATTTTCGTATGTGTATTTTTTTTTTATTTTTATTTTTTAATATTTTATTCGTCATCCTTAAATTTAAAATGCATGTTATGAAGGTAAAACAGAAAAATGTTATTAGTTTAGTTTTTTTGACGGACAAATGTTTTGTAGGCAGTATTTAAACATGATCGACACAACGTATTAGCACGCATTAAATTGTCAGCGTGATGTGAGTGTTAATCAAATAATTTGTTAAAAATAGTCTTACAACTACATCTGGTATGGAATTGTCTGATACATACATGATCAGAAACAAGAGGAAAACGCTTGAAATGTTCTCAGAAGTCAAGGTGATTGTAATTCTGTAGAACACCAGAGATTATTTACTGTAAATGTTCTGTAAAAACGGCAACGTTCATCCTGTCCCCATGATGCAAACACAAAATATTACACATAATGTAGTAGTTATACAGGTTTTTTGTTTTTTATTAACTTGCATTTCTTGCAGTGTTTTGACCATTGTGCTTGTGTCTCCTGCAGCTCTAAAAACAAGATTTCCAAAAATAAAATCGGAAAAATCACTCACCTGTTGTTGGTTTTAGACGTATTTTCACGTTCACGAGTTATTCGCCGTTAATTACTCATTCGTTTTCTTGCTGAGTAACGACAAACTTGAGCGATTTTTGTTTTTGTGCTCCCAATGTTTCTCTTAAATTTGCCTACAAACCTAAATATTTCAACTGTATAATGTTGAAAGTTCAAAGCGGACTACAGTGAATGTAAATCTTCGTTTACGATATTTAAATATGAAGATTTTTAATAAACGAAGACTAATAAACTAATAAACAAGCTTTTCATGACTAATACATTCCTCCAAAGCAACAACGAATAAAGTCGAAGTTTGAACCAACAACCTTTTGGCGTCATCAAAGCGTGTTGCCCACGAAGTTTCTCTTTATTTACGAACGTAAAGATTTCAGTTGTGTAATACCGAACGTTGGTCACGGTTAACTTTGCGTACAATTTACATAAAGATATTTAAAACCACTACTTATTTTATTGTAGCAGTCTCTAACATCACTTGATCAATCGCTCGTCAGCTGTTCGTAAAACCATTGTTGCGTCAAAGACTGCTAAATTTGTTCTTGTCACTAGTAACGCAACAATAAAGAGATTGTTGAGGGATTTGAGCCAACATCGTTCTGACGGCATCAGATAAACTTGTTAGCTTTAGCTGTTTTTGTACTTATAAAATTCGTCACGATCCTAAATACTTCATGCAATATCTTATTGTTGACGACTTAAAACAATCGCATGTTTTTGTTACCGTAAGCGCTTACAGTAAACTGTTCGTAAAACCATGCAAGGACTAGTAAACGAACTGCCGATTACTCGCCAAAACTGCCGTAATACTTTCGTCCAAGACCACAACATTTGGGAAGAACAAATATGTAAAATTTATGAGTTTTCACCTTCAAATATGTGAATTACTCGTGCGTAAATTGTATGCACGAATCGAATTGTTGTTTTCTACTCGCAGGTATTGTCCTGAGTGCCGTAACGACGCCAGCGAGGTGGTTTTGGCCGGAGAGAAGCTGAAGGAAAGTAAGAAGAAGGCCAAGATGGCGTCGGCGAGCTCGTCCAGTCAGAGGGACTGGGGCAAGGTGCGTTTAAAAAAAAAAAAACGGGCGAAATGGCAAACGCAGGTGTGGGATTGGTTCAGGAGAAGTGTTCATGAGCCTGGTGTCTCGTTTGGCAGGGTATGGCGTGTGTCGGCCGAACTAAACAGTGCACCATCGTTCCCTCCAACCATCACGGCCCTGTTCCTGGAGTCCCGGTGGGAACGCTGTGGAAGTTCAGAGTGCAGGTGGGAATATACCATCTTCTCAAGATGATTATTATTATTATTATTATTATTATTATTATTATCATTATAATATAATTATTATTATTATTTTTCAATGGTCACAAAACCATAGATAGGAGTTATATAGATTAGAATATATATCATAATATATTATTTTATTTTCATATTAATATATTAGTAGTTTTAAGGTTAATAAATGAAACAAAAATCTATAAATATATGATATAATTTAATATAATATAAATAATATAATATTTATACAAAAATTTTTATTTTTATTTATTTTTATAGGCCTTCTATAATCCTGTAAACCCTAAAAAGTATATTTCATTGTTAATATTATTAACATGTATATTTTAAATTTTTAGTATTATCAGTATTTTATTTTTTTAATGATTGAAAATGACCAAAATTTTCATTTTTATTCAATTATTATTACTAATTTAAAAAAGTATTAAAAGTACCTTCTATAATCATGAAAAGGCTAAAATAATAATTGCTGTATCATTATATATATAAAAAAAAATTATAATTTTTGTTTGTAGTATTAGTGTTTTTATTAATGGGGGTAAAAAATAATAAAATGGGGGGGAAAGAAAGAAAGAAAGAAAAAAAAAAAAAATATATATATATATGTAATTTAAATTAAATTTAAATGCATAATGAACTAGCTGATTATAATTTAATTTTTTTTTTTTTTAATTTATAATGATACACATTTGAAGTCCAGTAATCATGGTAAAATAGAAATGAATTGGTCAAAATGCTTGAGCGTGGTATTTTGGTTTTCCTGAACTGTGTATATGAAAGTGACGTGGTTGTGACCCTCAGGTGAGCGAGTCGGGCATTCACAGGCCTCACGTCGCTGGGATTCACGGCAGAAGTAACGACGGCGCTTACTCTCTGGTTCTCGCCGGAGGCTACGAAGACGACGTGGTACGTTTGTGATTCTCTCTCCCAACACCATCCTCCCACAGCTCCTCCTCTTCCTCCATTCACCCGTGACCTGTCTTTATTCAGGACGACGGTAACGAGTTCACCTACACGGGCTCCGGGGGTCGCGACCTCTCGGGGAACAAGAGGACGGCCGAGCAGTCCTGCGATCAGAAGCTCACCAACATGAACAGGTCAGAGGCGGGGTTTACTAAACGTGGGCCGTAAGTAGATGTCGTAGGAGTTGTGTTGTTCATGCTTGCCGTGTTTCTCAGGGCCCTGGCTCTGAACTGTAACGCGGCGGTGAACGAGAAGGACGGCGCCGAGGCTAAAGACTGGAAGGCTGGGAAGCCTGTGAGAGTCGTGCGCAGCTCAAAGGGACGCAAACACAGCAAGTACTGCCCCGAAGACGGCAACCGCTACGACGGCATTTACAAGGTGTTCAGCTCGTTTAGATTTTCATTTCATTTAAATCAATATTTATATATTGTATGTGTTAAGTAATAAATCGGCGTGTTCATTAGGTGGTGAAGTATTGGCCAGAGAAGGGCAAGTCTGGTTTCCTGGTCTGGAGATACCTGCTGAAGCGTAACGATGACGAGCCTGCGCCCTGGACCCGCGACGGGAAAGAGCGCATCAAGAAGCTGGGCCTCACCATGCAGGTAACATCAGCCTCATTTCACTTCAGCTACACCCGTCTCCTTCGAGAATCGCTCACGAGTCCTCATTCTCCGCTGCCTCAGTATCCTGAAGGTTATCTGGAAGCCGTAGCTGCGAAAGAAAAGGAGAAGGAGAACAAAAACGAAGAGGACGTTGAAGAAACGCCCACCAAAGGCAAGAGGAAGAGGAAGTCCCAGACCGGTGAGTGAAAATTTTATAAAGATTTAATAAAGACCCAGTTAGGTTGGGTTTCGTCTGTAACGTCTTCTCCATCGCAGTGGAAGAGAAGAGCTCCCCGGCCAAAAACACGCCTAAGAAGATGAAAGTGGAGGCGTACAAACTGAGCAAAGAGCAGAAGGCCTTGATCAAAGACGACGAGCTCAACAAGAAGCTGTGGGACGAGGCCATGCAGTCTCTGAACCTCGGACCTGTACGTTATGCTCGTTTGTCTTGTGATCCAGGCGCTCCGCTGAACCTGGGTTTAACGTGTTCGTCTCTCAATTGTAGCGCTTCATCAACAAAGTGGAGGAAGTGTTCCTGTGCATCTGCTGCCAAGAAGTCGTGTTTCAGCCCATCACCACAGAATGCCAACACAACGTCTGCAGGGTAAGACACTTAACGTTACACAGCAACCGACTTTAGAACGGGACAAAAAAAACAACGGCGTTAAAGTTTCCCGTGAATGAGAGTAAAATACCTTTTTGTTTATTTTTTTTTTTTGTGCAATAAATGTAAATTAACGCGTTAAAGTCCCGGCCCTAATAAATATATATTTATTTATATATTTTTATTTATTTATTTATATTTATACATTTATTTATTTATTTTTATTTATACTTTATTTTTTTTTCTCCATTTTGATCTTTAGTAATATTAAATATTTTATAAGTAACTTAACTTTCAGTTACATATAAATATGTTGGTTATTTATTTTAATTATACTTTTTAAATTTTCATTATACCTGGAAAAAAATTGTTTTTGTATATTTTTATTTTAGCCTAACGTACTGATTATACTTTGTTTTACTACGCTTTAGTAAAGTTTAAATAAGTCCTTGTGTTAGGACAACTTTTAAACTTAATTTCTCCCCCATTTCAAATATTGACCTACTTTATTATACTTCTTCAGTATTTATGGATTTTGGTTAATTAAACTTTTTAGTCATATTTCAATTTTTTAATTATTTTTAGTAATTTTTGGATTTACTTTATGCTTTAGTAAAATTAAATGTATGTCATGTATTTATAAATGTACACTTTTTTTATACTCATATTTTTAAAAACTGTTTATTTATTTATAAATTATTATTAGGGCCGGGACTTTAATGCGTTAATTTCGATTAATTAATTACACAAAAATAACACGTACATTTTTTTTAACGCATTTTAATCGCACTTATTTTTGCACCGCGGAACGTTTCTCACTGGATGAGTTTCGGCGGACCGATTATACTGGAGCACCAACTAGCG
>JAUCMU010000047.1:1366356-1376454 GCA_032275025.1 Enteromius treurensis | reverse complement strand
TTCTTTATATAGACTCTTAATCCGTTTCTGTCAAGCGGTTCGCCAGCTGATGTGCTTTAGGATAGTAATTAAAAAAGATAACAACCATTAGTTTATGGAAACTTTATTAATGAAAACACTTCCATTCACTGGGTGTAGGCTATAACAGCTGAAGTGTTTTATGTGTAAAAATTTAAAGTAAAGTATAAATGTAAATTTAATACTAAATCAGATTTTATATTAAATGTTTTTTTAAACTGTTATGTTTAACTGCGATGTAAAAAAGCTTTTTGCGTATTGGTGTTCACGTCAGCAGCGATAAGGTATAGCTAAGAGCGCTCCAGACCAACCTTACGAGCGAATGACTTACAGAAGGTATACTTAACTAAGAAGGTTTCGGAAAACGGGCGCTAAAGATAAGGTACGTCTTAACGCTACGTCGTTCTTAAGTTGTGCCTTAAGGTGCTTTCGGAAAACGCAGCCCTGGTCTGTTGGACTTGAACAAAAATAAACAATATTTTGTTGCTTAAGCTTATGTATTATTATTCAATGGTATACTAAAAATCCATATGAAAAAATGTACTTCTTACTGTTCTCAGGTCAAATATTTATATGCGATTTAAAATGTGATAACAAAGCCTCTAATTAATTAGATTTTTTTTTTTTTTTTTTTTTTTTTTTTTTATCGAGTCCTGGCCTCTTTTTTTTTTTTTTATTATACCTAATTTTATGTTTCATTTAATTAATCAGTTAAATAGGTTTTAATTATTTATTTTTATATATATATATATATATACACACACACTTACTTAGGAGTTAAGATTTAAGTATTCTTATTTAGATTTTAGGTCATTAGTAGTTTAAATTAGTTTATTTATTAATTCCTCCTGCTGATGTACAGTGTTTCATTTAATAGAAATATTTCCATAAAATTGTGAAAATTGCCTGATTTTAGGGCTTGTAGCAACACTTAAGGGTTTAATATGGTCATTACGTATGCAGAAGTTTGTCCTTTTAGTAACCGGACGAACACGATTGTCTTTTCTTCGCAGGAATGCCTTCAACGATCTTTCAAAGCCGAGGTCTACACCTGTCCGGCCTGCCGACACGACCTGGGCAAAAACTACCAAATGACGGTGAACAAACCTCTCCAAGCCATCCTCACTCAGCTCTTCCCTGGATACAGCAGCGGCCGGTGTTGACGCTTGACAGAATTTAACGAACGAAATATGGATTTCGTTTTAATTTTTTTCCCTAATATATTTAACAAATGCATCAGGTTGTAGGATTGATGGAAACGCCTTCCGCCTTGATTGAACACCGCTACTTGATTTGGCCCTGTTTTGTGATCCGCCTCTATTGAGTCACTTGACTTCTGTACGCTGTAGTTATTTCTTCCGAATTGCGATCTTCGTACGTATGAGTGAAGTGATTCTAGTCATGTTTTAGTTGTAGCCGCTTCAAGTGTTGTATCATTGCCTCCTTGTACCCTACACCAGCACAGTGAACCATAGCTATGCCCAATTACACCGTTCGTTAATCGCTCTTCGCAGCAGTTTGTCTTTTACGATGATTTGTATGAAAACGCTGGCTCTAGAATCCCGTTCTCAAGATCTCGTTGCTTCATAAGTGCGTTTGACATTTTTACTGTACCATCGTAAGCGCTAACGCCATCAGTGGGTTTTTATTTTTTCGCCATTTGATGGTGATAAGCTTTCGTACAAATGCTAGAATGGAGTTTAAGGTGCTGTAGCAGTAGCGTTTTTACCATTGTTAACGTTAGCTAAGAACTATCTATGCACGATTATGACGTTTCTTCAGTACTAGTTCGACATTGCGATGATTCGTCTTAAAAGCACTGGCTCTGTAGTCCGGTTAAATTTATCCTGTTGCGTTATGATCAGTTCGTTTGATGTTTATACCACCGGTAACACTAATTAATTGCAAATGAACTAGCTATGCCCTAATATGTGAACGTTAAGACCTGTAGGTGACGTAGCAATTTTACTGTACCATCGTTAAGTGTTAACTGAATTCAAATGAACTAGGTATGCACTTATCATGTTGGCCAATATTTTCTTGCAAACCGTAATTTGACATCGCAACGATTAGTGTGAAAGTCCTATTTTTACTGTACCATCTATATCGTTAACTAAATTTAAAGAAAACGGCTATGTACAATGTTTGCGACCGCTAATATCCCAACAGGTTTTTCCATCATTTATTACCTTTACCTTCATACAGATGTTAAGGTCCATGAGTTTATGGTGCTGTAGCAGTAATTTTTACTGTACCATCGTTAGCGATAACTAAATTAGCTATGCACTATGGGGACGTTATCTCAGCTTTTTTCCGCCAGCGGTTTTTCGTTTATGACGATGACAAGCCTTCGTACAAATGTTAAGATCAGAGTTTAAGGTGCTGTCGCTTCCCTAGCGCACAAACGTTTTTACGTTTTGGCTTTATTAAATCTTTTATCGTTTTATCGTTATTGGTAACTAACTAAATTTAATCTAAACAAATTATCATTTTTAACCTAATAATAAGAAATGCGCGAAAAAAAAAAAAAAAAGAAACTCTACGTTGCTTGAACTTACCTTGTTTTTTTTTCTTGTCCATTTTGATAAACAGCTAAATTTTAATACACTCTGAAATGAATAGATATTATCCCTCTTTTTTTTTTTTTCGTTTCGTTTATTTGCTTTGCTGTTTAACTGCTGTATATGCTTTAGAAATGGAGTGTCATTTTATTTTTTTCCACTAACTTCTGCCGTTATGCAAACAGTGGTCATGCGCTTAAAACCGATCCGCGATGATGTCGTTTCCAGATCTGTTTTAAGCGCTCCTGGTCTGCCTTGATTTATCGAAGGTTTTCGAGGTAAATCCTTGAGCCGTTTTCCGCACAAACTCATACAAACTCTCATTCAGGAAGTATTTAATTGTATCGTTTTTTTTCGCCGGTAAATGTTCTTTGCTTGTTGTAAGAGTTATAGTATTTGCTAAATAAAATGCCTAAGGCTGCAGATAATTACTTTTTTGTTTTATTATTTGTTTTCCTTAGTTATACCTCACCTATTTCTAATATTTGAATACATTGGCACTGTGTATTCTGAAATTTGAAATTGTATATTTTTTAGCACTTGTATTTAGCAATTTTACGTAGTGGTGCATAGCTATTTTCTTGCACTGGGATAAGTGCTATATTTTTCAATAAACTTTATTAAACTTTTTATATAAAATAAAACCTGTGTGTGTGCTCTTTTTATAAAGCTGTTTGTATCACTTCTTGCTTTTATAACCCCCCCCCATGTGCGTGTTTTTTGATTCATTAAGACTCTGTCCACACGAAGCTGGTGCGTTCCCTATCCGATAATTTTTATTTACTCGTTCTAAAAAAAAATTGCGTAAACACGAAACCAGTGAAAACGATGTAGTATATATGCCAGACCAGTATGGGGTGCTGTAATTCTGCCATAGAGATACACTATAAACGGAGAAGACTTTGAGCATGCGCATAACCTTGCGTGCTGTATTCGAACCAAGAAGACGAAGTTGGCGAGTGACGCAGCTGACACGTGATTTGATGACATCATCGTTTCACAAAATATACGGATTAGCCGTACACACGAAACCGCAAGGGTGTCGTTTTCAGATTTATCCACTTTGGGACCCGGTTTCAAAAAATAGCGGTTTTAGTCTCCTAAAACGCCGGATCCGTGTGGACGAAACGCCAATATGATAAAAAATGTATACGTATCCAGCGAAACGCGTCTCCGTGTGGACAGTCCTGTTCACACTAGCAACAACTTCTGTCGTTACATGTCGCCAGAGGCTGGCGACGAGGTCGCTAGTGGGTGCTCTCATTACTTGGTAACGTCATTTTTGACAGCGAATCAGGTTTTTTGCTGCTAAATACAAACATTTTGGAGGCGAAAGACTGAATATAATATACACTGACTCCATGCATATGTATTTTTTTCCATTGCGTGCGTTTAGCTACGGCAAAAAACGCAAACGCGTAATAAGAGGTAATATATCATTTTACGTCCTACTAATTAAAAACGTACTTGGAATCCCCATGATATCGCCACTCCTTTCCATGCCTCATTTTTTACATTTCTGTCCCTGTATGAATGATCACATGAGCACTATCGTCTTCTTTCCTATTGGCTGTCGCTTCCAAAAGTCGCTCTTCATTTACATAAAGCACTGGACACGCCCACATCCGATCACTGTCGCCGGAAATCGCCAGTTCTCCATTGAAACGTTGCTTTGTCGCTGCAAGTCGCGTGTAATGTGAACGGGGCTAATAATAAAATTAAAATAATAAAACGGCTTGCGCTGATGCAAAAAAAACGTTCCAATAGTTATATACCAATTTGCCACATAATTGGTTGTTTTTGTTGAGGAAAATAACTAGAAGTGGATAACTGAAGAAACTGTGCTCATTTAAGATAGGAATACTGCTCCTGTCGTACAATAAAAGGCTAAAGTTAATGCACTCAAGTTATTTAATATCTTTTGGGATGCTTTAGTACTTAACCAAGTGTATAAGTTAGTTAAGTTTTAGAAAAGTCAATCTAAAGAAGCAAATATATCTCTTAAACCCCTAATTTAAATGTCATCCTAAATAGAGAGGAAAAAATGGGTATATCAATTGGTGGATGGATATAATTTTTGTGTATATGCTCTTTGAACACATTTCCACGTCGTTTAAATTAAGGCTTTACGTCTTTTTATAACGTGGTGTGCGCAAACCATGTTAAAAACAGGAAGACTCTGGGGTACGAAATATATTCCTTCAGACGCAGACGTACAGTGTGTGTCATACCGGAAGACACACTATTATTACGTGAAAGACGTGATTTCCGTGATAGTAGAATGCACAAACACGACGTGAAAGGCCGGTTGAGCCGTCACTAAAGCGCGTTAGCCAATAGGAGATGACGCATCGGTTCGATCCAGCCAATCAGGGCCCACGTCGCGCTGCAGTGGGCGGAGACGCGGCCCTGCGCTGCTGTAACACAACCGAGCCTTTGGAGTCCATAAAACGGACAGAATCGAGGAGAAAACAGCGAAGAAAGAGTAAAAAACGAAGCGGAGCTGGAGGTAACGCGATATATACTGTCTCTGTATCGCTTTGGGGTCGAGTCCGCGGATGCTACACGAGTTTTATTGTCGTTTGTGGTGTTACAGAGCAGCTGTCTTGATCTGCTTGTCAAATCAGTAGCATAAACGGTGCTGGGGAGAAATATAGGTACACTAAAGCATTTGCACGTCAACACAGGCGTGCATTTGACACATAAGACACATTATGTGATGTCAGTGCTTTGTTTTAGTCGCTTCCCGTGTGTCTTTTCCATGCATTTCGCTTTAGTAGCCATGATGCATTCTGCTGTAGGCTGCACACATACACAAAGGCCATTTAAACCTCCACCTCTCATGCTGACTGAACTTGAGCTGAGCTCAACACTAGGGATTTAACGTGCAATTTGCAACGATTGGTCATTTCTTCCTTTCTTTGGTGCGTGGATGCTATTTATGCTTGCGTTACGTTTTTATGCTTATTGTATTTTTTTTAAAATATGTAATAAGCATCAGCTAGCGAAAAAGAGTGCTTGGAAACTGTCTGAGCTGTGTATACGTGCTTGAGCTGAATTTATTGAGCGTGCCATTATTATGCCTTACGTGCATGCATATATTTATCAAGACACAGAGACTTCAGCAATATCGAATTAAAACATATGTAGCTATTTATTTATTTATTTATTTTTGTTTGTTGTAAAGGGGGCAGTTCACCCAAAAACGATGCATTTATAAATATTTATTATTTATTTTTATGAAATGCATTCAGTCGAGATGTATACCAGTTTGTTTCTTCATCAGATTTGGAGAAGTGTAGCATTTTGTCAGTTCCTCACCCATGGATGTGAATGGGTGCTGTCAGAACGAGAGTCCAAACAGCTGATTAAAGCATCACAATAATTCACAAGTCATCCAGTCCATCAGTTAACATCTGGAGAAGACAAAACAAACTTTCTCCAGATGTTAACTGATGGATACAGGCGGTGGGCTAGTATTGATACTATCATTATTTACCTATTGCAGGAGTCCTGCGTTTGCACCGAAAGTATTTCCATACCGTTTGAATATTAGGCCAACGCCTTAAGTGGATTGTCTCTTAAATCTGCTTATGCATAAGAAAATATCATGCAAAGCATCGCAGCTCCAAGGATCCTGAATAGCTAACTAACTCTGTTGTGTGTTTCAGAGATTTTAGTTAGTTAGCCTTTGTATCGGTTTGGCAACTTCATCGCTTGCAGAAATGCATTTATATCCCTTTTTAGATTTGTATTAGTCTACTTCTTTCTCTCAAAATGAATATTTCCATCGCTGACACGTTTAAATTCAGTCTATACGGACCGCTTTAGTAAATTAAACTGCACTTCTGTGTCACTGCTGTGCTCAATAATGGGATTTCTTACGCAAAATCATGCAAAGACCCACATTTTAGTCTTTTTCCTCATTCCTGTGGTTCGTGTTTTGTATGTTTCTGATGAAAGCGTGTGCAACTCAACAGGTCAGACGAGGATTTCAGCTCGGTGACAGTAATAATGTCTGAGAGATTTGTTTTCTTTTTTGGCGTTTCGGTAACTGACAATAAATAAATATTTGACAGTTTAATGAGAGTTATTCCCCAGATATCATGCATGATCGACTGAAAAAAGTTTTAGAAATTAGTTTTATTGATATGTTTTTGATATGTCAAGCCTACAAAATTATATAAACATACATTATACATATGCATACTTATATACATACATATACATACCATTAATAATAACATTATTATACAATGGTGCTAAACTTCGATGTCATTTGAAGGCCTCGTGGTAATAAGTGCATTTAAGGTAAAAGGTTAGTAAGCTAAAGCATACAATGAAAAAATACAATGTTTTCCTTTAAAAATGTACAAAAACGTGCATGGAACTTAAATATACTTTGTACTATGGATCATAGTCATTTTTATTGTGCCAACGTTAAGAAATGTTACGTTTTTGGCATGCGTTTTATGGCACTGTAACCCATCTTTTAAAAGAAATAGTTAATTTATGATGTATTTATTTGTAAATGAATAAAATTGATAAAAAAAAACACAAATTTGTTTGTAGTTAATAAATTGTATAAAATTGTAGTCAATATCAGCAGTTATTCTCTAAATGGTTACATTTGAAAAATATGACAGGATGTGTTTTTTTTGTTTGTTTTGTTTTTTACAACGGAAAAAAAAGGTTTGGTCTGTTCATTTATTTAGGCTTTTTTTGCATTGCCACTATCATAATAAAATGTATAAATGTTTACGTGTAGGCTACATATTGATAAATTAATATTAAAAGAGAGATAAGTTATTCATCAGTTTGTACTATGACGTATAATTGACTGAACTGAAGAAAAAATACATAGATTAGTTATACTTTATACTAAAACTTGTTTTTTAATTTTTGGCATTTCTTTACTGTAAAGTTATTACCTAACAATCATTTATGATGTAGTGAATTTAACAAAAGAGAGTTTTATACTTAATGACGGTAATAGTGGTGTTGTTATTGATTTGTGGTGTTTTTGTATTTGTCCTCACAGCATTAGCTGACCTGCAGTCATGGACCCGGCTTTACCTCCAGACCCGAATCCTGAGCCTGTTCCGGCTCCAGACGTCACTCCTCAAACAGACGTCGCTCAAGACTTTCCAGTCCAGCCCACCCTAGATTCGAACCCGCAGCCATGCCTGGAACCCATTTTAGACCGGGCCCAGGAACCCTCTGCAGAACCAACACTGAACCCAGAAATAAAGCCAGAACCATCAGCACCAGAACTCACTCCAGAACTACCGATCCCAGAACCGGCCCCGGCCCCAGCACCGCCTCCAGCCGCCAACTCCTCCTACAAGATCATGACCTTCAGACCCACCATGGAGGAGTTCAAGGACTTTGGGAAGTACATGGCCTACATCGAGACCCAAGGAGCTCATCGTGCCGGTCTGGCAAAGGTATCGACTGGAAGTTTGTTTAAATTTGAAATGAAGTGGAATTTTGATTTAGGTTAAATTTAAATGTAATGGAAGTGTATTTTTAAATTGTAAGTTAAATGGAAGTTTGATTTGAGCTAAATGTAAATTTTAAATTAAATGGATCTTCGATTTATGCTTATATTTAAATTTAAGTTAAATGAAAATAATTCCATTTATAATTAACTCTTTTGTAAATGTCATATAAACAATCGACTTAACAACAACAAACCACACTTTTTGACTATATATAGATGTAGGTTAATATTAGTTTATATATATTCATTAATATTATAATATGTAACTTGAAATGTTAAACTAATACAATTAAAAGAATTTACATAAAACAAAATGAATAAATTGTGTAAAAGTATTATTTATTGTAATTTCTTGTGTTTCATTGCATTAAGTGTTAACTTAAGAAATTTGCTGAAAAGTTTTCCCCACATGACCTCAAACGGATTATTTTTTTAAAATAAAAGAATGACATCAATATTATACACTAATGTTTTTAAATGTTAAAAATGTAATACTTTATAAAATACAATTACATTTAATTCAAAGCTCAATTTAGAAACAAATGTTGCATCTAAATGATTTTTTACAAACTAAGTGGTACAATACTTAATACTTGTACAGCATTTATCACAAAATTTTGCAGTTCTCTCTTTAGCTCTTTATTAAATTAGGTGTGTACATATATTAGCTTTATATCAAAACTATTATTATTGTATCAATTTTCTTATTTGTTTTTATTGTTTGTGTACAGTTCTGTATGATTTATATCAGTAAATAATAGTATTTACGTTTTTAAATGTTAATCTTTTTATCAAACTTCTCCAAACTTTTTGCTTATCATTAAAATTAAAGAATGCGCATAAAATGACAATAATACTTGTCAACAATGGCATTTAATCGTCTTGGTTCATGTTAATTTCTGCATTTCCTAAGATACAATTTCTTTTAACATTTCGAGTTGTATTCATTATCAACGAAAAGGTCTGTAAATGCAATTATTCATATGTTCTTAATAACAAGGAAGTCATTTTGTTTTCTCGTGACTTGAACAGACACAATAAAATGCTTGTATCTGTTACTGTAAAGTTGTCGCTATTAAAGGTCATGCGTTCTTATTTAGGTCATTCCGCCGAAGGAGTGGAAGCCGCGGCGCTCCTATGAGACCATTGAAGATATGGTCATTCCCGCTCCCATCATGCAAGTGGTGACTGGCCAATCAGGACTCTTCACTCAATACAACATCCAGAAGAAATCCATGACGGTCGGAGAGTATCGCAAACTGGCCAATAGTAAAAAGTACGCTTTGTTTAATCAATGTGGTTTCTTTGTAAAGTTTGTCCACTCTTATCTAGACCTTTTTGTCAGTAACGAGACTCAAATTTGCGATAACGATAAAAAGTATTGACAAAGTAAAGTTTGTCCACTCTTATCAGGAACATTTTTGTCATTAAAGAGACTCAAATTTACGATAACGATCAAAAATATTGACAGAATAGTGAACGTTTGTAAAGTTTGTCCACTCTTATCAAGAACATTTTTGTCATTAAAGAGACTCAAATTTACGATAATGATCAAAAATATTGACAGAATAGTGAACGTCTGTAAAGTTTGTCCACTCTTATCTAGACCTTTTTGTCAGTAATGAGACTTAAATTTACGATAACGATAAAAATTATTGACAGAATAGTGAACATCTGTAAAGTTTGTCCACTCTTATCAGGAACATTTTTGTCATTAAAGAGACAAAAATTTACGATAACGATAAAAAGTATTGACAGAATAGGGAACGTTTGTAAAGTTTGTCCACTCTTATCAAGAACATTTTTGTCAGTAATGAGACTTAAATTTACGATATTGATTAAAATATTGACAGAATAGTGAACGTCTGTAAAGTTTGTCCACTCTTATCTAGACCTTTTTGTCAGTAACGAGACTCAATTTTATGATAACGATAAAAATTATTGACAGAATAGTGAACGTTTGTAAAGTTTGTCCACTCTTATCAAGAACATTTTTGTCATTAAAGAGACTCAAAT
>JAUCMU010000047.1:1350163-1366256 GCA_032275025.1 Enteromius treurensis | reverse complement strand
CCTTGGCATGGTTGAATAATAACAGTTCAGTACATGGACATAACATACTGTGAGTCTCAAACACCATTGTTTCCTACCTCTTATATAAATCAAGTGTTTGCAAAAGACGACTGAAAAACGGACAAATTCCAACACAACACAGACTGTTACGTAACAGTCTAGAGGTCCTTCAAGCTTAATTTATACTTTGTATTTCCTTGACCTGTCTCAGGTATTGCACCCCTCCACACAAGGACTTTGACGACCTGGAAAGAAAGTACTGGAAAAACTTGACGTTTGTGTCGCCCATTTATGGCGCCGACATCAGCGGGTCCCTTTATGACCCGGTTAGTCACCTTTTCTGTGTTCAACTATCTAGCTGATATTAAATTTTAAGTAACAAATGTGATGGTTTTATAGTTTTATTTACTGTAAAATTAAGATGATTAGTCATATGCATGTTTTTTTCTTGATAAGGACATCTCTGAGTGGAACATTGGCCATCTGAACACTCTTCTGGACATGGTGGAGCAGGAGTGTGGGATCGTCATCGAGGGCGTCAACACACCCTACCTGTACTTTGGCATGTGGAAAACCACCTTCGCCTGGCACACGGAAGACATGGATCTGTACAGCATCAACTACCTGCATTTCGGCCAACCAAAGTCCTGGTGAGCGTCCATTCACTATTAGTTTGTATAGTCAAAAGTTAAAAAAATTCAGGGGAGCTTATTAGTCATTAGTCTGAATTGTCTTTTCATGTGTGTTTAGTACATTTTTTGTGTATAATTAAAGCAATGAATTTATGTAAATATACTTAAAAAAAAAAAAAAAAAAAAAAAAAAAGTTTATATTATGTTGTTGTTTAAGTAATATTATAATCTTTAAATATGTTTTAGGAATAATTCAACATGGTAAACAATAATGTAACAAGTACTGATGAAAGCATTAATATTTTGTTAAAATACCTTCGTATCTATTTCATTTTGCATTACTTACGGATAAAACAAGGCATCTCATTTAAAATCATATTGGTCGTCTTGACGTGCAATCACTATGTGTGTATTGTTAAATTTGCGTAGTATATTTTAGCCATCATTTATTATTTTATTTATAACCACATTACGCCAAAACCTCTTAAATCGTTTTAATACATTTTCTAATAATTTTCTAATTGTTTTTTGTAGGCTTGATTTGTCAATTTAGTTGAATTCACAACATTCAAAGCAATTTGTTGTTCATTTATTTGACGCATGGTCTGGATTCAATTAGGTATGATCACATTTGGTCATCTTGGCAGTATTTTACCAAAAATGACTTACATTTTTAAGTGTTTAGTAAAACTATGAATTTTCTGTTTTATGTATAATATACTGTTAACATAAAAAATGGTTAAAAACAAAAATAAATATTACAGTAACATGCTTGAAAATTAAATATAAGTTTAAATTTGTGTAATATAGTTTTGTGGAGGCAAAATTGTGATCCGTCAGTTTGATTGACATTTAGCCCCAATAATTGTCACGCAAACTAAATGTGTGTATGTAAATGTATATGTGTGTGTGTGTGTGTGTATATATATATATATATATATATATATATATTCTTTTTTTAACAGTACAAATGTGTTATAGGTGCTGTATGAAGGAATCTCAATGTAGAACCATTTGACCACTTGGGGGAGCTGTTGTCATTCACGTCACCTGTAGACATTCAGGATGATGTCATCGATAGAGATGAATCATGTCCAGTGTGCTTTGTCTCACTGTATCTCGCTCTTGCCGCATTTAAACGCACTACAGGCTCTTTATAATGGAGGAGAGCATTTCAGAAGCACTTGGCTATGAAGTAAATCCTCCAGGGAATCGTTAGGGGTGATGTATGTGAATGAGATAATGCTGAGGTATATGTGCCATGCTTTTATTTAATAGATGCCAGGATAAATTTACATTGAAATCAAGGTTTCAAAAAGAACTACTGATGATAGTCGACTAAAAGATGTAAAAACCAAGCATAACATCCCTTGATCCGAATCAAAATGCTGTTGAAATGATTTGGTATTCTGATGGTTTGTTTTGCTGAAGTTAAGCTTGACTTTTCCTCTCCTTTCTTGCGGAGAGAGGCTTTAATACTGTATTTTGAGGTTCAGAATACACAATTTTCCGGCTGGGTGTTTCTCCGGTGCCGAAAGAGTTCAAATAAACATGCTTTCAGTGTCCTTTACTCCACATGTGAGACTTTTTTTTTTCTTTTATCACATACTCCCTCGCTCTCATGTTGCATCTTTTCCCTGGTGTATCCCCTCATTTTTTCCCTCTTTCAAGAAAGATGCAAGTGTGTTTTGCATACTTGTGCACAAGTCCTTGATGCCCTTGGCTTGTGTTGTCTTAAAGAAACCCTGAACAGAGCGTTCATTAAATGCAGCTGTTCTGTTTAATAGCTGTCGTACAGAGGGATATTTCATCCATCTGTGTGTATTTTAATCAAGCTGGAAAGCAGTAGTTAATCAAGGGGGGTTGTGTGCCTTGGAAAAATTAATTTAAAACTGGACAAAATGGAAAATGAACACCATTGGGGCTTAATGCTATTTAAGGTTGCCCCTTGCAATTGTTCCAGATAGTAAACTAATACATTTCTCATAAAATCGTCACATTGTTTTCCATACTAAACTTTCTTTTGTCAGATCCTTATATAAAAGTTTAAAAATAATGTTTTTGTTGTGTGTAGGTACCAGTTGCAAAAGAAACCTTGTAACATTAGAGTCTACATGTACAAATACTGTTTCTGTAACGAAAGTGTTTAGTTCCCTGATCAAAAGATCAGGTTCCCACATGAAACTGTGAATAGTAAATTCAAGAGATAACATCAAAAATCCCTTATTTAAAAGCTGCATTAGGCTATATTTAAGGCTAGTGCTTGATGCTTGTCTTGAAAGGGTCATCGCATGTTTTTTGGGTCATGCTTTGGTAGGCACAGGTGTCCAACTGGATAAGGGTGCAAAACCGTGATTCTTTAAGAGGCCTTGTGTAAGACTTGCTTGCTCTCTTGAGTATCTTTTCGTCTCCATTTCTTCTGTGTCCTCATATCTCTCTGAAGTGTTAGCTCTTGATGTCTCTAGCTAAGCATTCTCTCTTTCTCCCGCTCTCCGGAGGCCTTATCTCAAGTTAACTTTCTGCACAGCGGAGAACGGCGAGGCTCGTGCTCAGAAAAAAGGAAAGAGTCGAAAATTTACTCACCCTTCAACTCCGCTTAATGCAACTATGCATGTGCTCGTCCCCCCCACCCAAACACCCCCTTCTGCTTTTGAAATTGAATCCGTTTTACTTTTCTGGTAATTACAGTATGTTAAAGTGTGTGTGGTAGCTGTTTGCCTAACCCTCTGTTCAGCCACTGTGAAATTAACTTCATTCGCCTCCAACTCTCCTCCCATCAAAGTCATAATTCTCGCCGCCTCCTGAGATCTAGTGTCAGATTCTTAAAGATTGCGGAGTGGCCCAAAGTGGTGCGCACGCTGCCGGAAATAATCGCTGAGAGAGGGAGTGCCACAGCTGAGAGGGTAGGCTTGATTCTTATTGCTTGTTTTCTTGTTCTTGTCCTCTTCAAGATGATGACAAATAAAACCTTAACGCTGCCGGTGGCGTCGACGCTTTTTGGCAGGTAGAGGTTTTGTGTTGCCGGCGTAGGATTGGAGAGATATTGCATCTGGGAAGCGAAGTACTGAATTGTTTCATGGGCCGTGAACTAGGTAAATGGGATGCGTCCTCTTACATACGCCCAGACACCCAAGTACCCTTGTATCAAAATCTCAAACGGTGTTTAGTAGGCTCTTTGTGTTCATTTCGTCGTTCCGGTGGTACTAGAGGAACCAGAAGAAACTATAGGCTTTCCTGCAAGTGGGCGTTTGCAGTCACACCAAGTCAAGTTCCTCGGATTTACCTTGATTTCTGGTGCCCCTGGTGTGATTTTTGTCAATATTTGCCTTCCTCCCCTCTCCAGATCGAATAAACCAACTTTTGGTTGCCAGATCGAGTTACTGTCAGCTTGATCTGGTGGGGTTAGTGGGGTGTAAGCTTATTCCTGCTGGCAGGAAGCATTCGTACCCTAATTACAGCCGCCCCATCACCGCTTTTATCTGCAAGAATAGGAGAGAAAGAGCCATCTAATTATTATTGATTTGTGGTGGCACCTCAAACACCAAATTGAATCTACTACCGCCGGTGTCCTTAGACTCCGCCTTTGGTGTTTCAGAGCTGTTCCCAATACATGCAACAATTTCATGTGATCTTGGGAATTGATTAGCATTCATGTTTGTTGAAGCAGGAGGCCAATAAGTGGCATACTTCTGTTTTGTCCTGCCCTTAAATTATGCTCCGTTTTGGCCTTATATGTTTTTTAATGCAAGAATGAGTACTTTGTGATTGGCTGCCAGTAGAGTCATTTCTACATGCAGGTGGCAACACAATGGCACTGTTTCTAAAATATGTGCCAAAACATCCAGGGTCATCGAGGAACATCAGGAGGAACAGTTTATTTCCGACAATTCAGTTAATTATGAGATTGTACTACTGCTAATTCCATAATTATGTGAATCTGAATATGCTTTCTTTGCATCCAAGTTTCCATCCCTGTAGATATTATTCCCATCCTGCGCTCGAACCAGTTCCCAACCCTTTTTGTCCCCCACAATTCTTGTGCTTTTCTCCTATAACTTTTCAGTAAAAGCCAACACGCATTGTAAAATAAAACAAACCTCTTCTTGTACATCCCATCAGCTGCATACAAACACAACCCTTTAATCCAACCACTTGGTATTCCGTTGACTTTCAGACGATCCTGCAGTTGTGTAGAGAAAACCACTGCTGTGAAATTGGCCTGTGTTTAACTAGACAGTGCCACTCGCACATAAAATCCCCATTTAGCCTCCTGCCGCCAGTAGAGGGCAGTGCGGCGCCTCTCAAAACCGTCCTAAAACCACAATCTCCTCATTGAGAATGTGTGATTTGGTGCTGGAGCCCAAGGGAGGGTGATGCACCGGATTTATATTTGCGTTCGAGGCCTCGGGAGGGTTTCGGCTCTCCGGAAACTTGAGGAAATAAATAGGCTAATACAGACAATGTCAATAACAACGTCAAGCGAATTGAACCTTTAGAAGATATTGTGCTGTTTCCTTCTCCAGCGAAATCATTTCAAATTAAGCCGCACAGCACAATCTGTATTAGCATTGCGCGCGTTTGAGCCGATTAGCCGAAATAAATTGGCTCTCGCGCAGTAATTTTCCAGGCTTTGTCTCGGTGACGTTTGAGTGCTTTGTCTTTAAACTAGCGCATGACTGGTGAATGTGAAATAGGGGTGAAATGTTCTCTGTGTGTTTCATGATTTCGAGGGCTGTGTGATGATCAGAAAGTGATTCTCCGAGGCGTCTTGCTGCGCGTCCCTCCAGTGTCTCTCCCTCTCGTCTTTTTCCATTGATCCTGTTAATTGATCTTGTTTTTTTTTCTTCCTCACCGCAGGTATGCCATTCCTCCCGAGCACGGCAAGAGGTTGGAGCGGCTGGCACAAGGTAAGACCTCACATCCGTTCGTTAGCCTGTCTCCGCGCTGAAACAGAGCGTGGTGGGTTAGCCGTTCAAAACAGAGTGCATTTACATATAAAAAGCCTTAAAGGAAAAGGTCTGAAAACTTGGAAACTTGGTCTTGTTTCAAAGATTTCTTTTCTTTTTCTTTGGTGCAACATTTAAAGTTGTTCAGTAAAGTTCTTTAAAGTTGTCCTAAAACAAGAACCCATTTTAGTTTTGGGACAACTTCGATAAAAGGTGTTGATCCACTTCAAGTGTTGAGTAGTGTAGACACACACGCACACAAATTAAAGGAAAAAATGTTTATAAAAAGATCTAAATTATATACATAATAGTTTGGATACTTTATATAAACAATAAATCTAATATTATTATTATAAATATATATTGCAGCTGTACACTGTTTTTCACGTCTTTTGAAGTCGTAGGGTAATTTTGTGTGAGGAATATTCTACAAGGTTTCTCAGTTTGTGTTTTACTGAAGGAACAAGATCATACAGGTTTGAGGTTGGGTAAATAACGGGAGAAATTGAATGATTCCTGTCTGAAACAAGGAAAATCCTGTTCCTGGCCTAGATTACGCGGGCAAAACATCGGTGTAATCCTGAATGAGGTGCGAGGCGGTGC
The DNA here is from genome assembly GCA_032275025.1 of Enteromius treurensis. Lineage (NCBI taxonomy): Eukaryota > Metazoa > Chordata > Actinopteri > Cypriniformes > Cyprinidae > Enteromius > Enteromius treurensis. Next base: position 1,360,075 of record JAUCMU010000047.1, on the reverse strand, counting down.
TGTCAAAAACCTCCCGAAAGTTTGCTGCGCTGTCTAGGAAAGCCCAGGCGTCTGCCTGTGGTTGTGTGGATTATGAGATGTGAAGATGTTTGTGCGGCTCTAAGATCTAAGGCTGCTATACTTCAAAACTCTACCATAACCCACATACACCAACTCCTGTCCCACTTAAACAAACACCCCGCTTTTTAACGAACGAACACTCGACACGATGCCGGGCTTTCAGTGATCAGCGCTGAGACGCCACGCTGAGAACAGAACAGGGTTTTAACACCACAGCTCGTCTTGTTCTGCCCTTGTGTGGACTTTTTTTTATCCTTTGATTAATGTAATGTTACAGTCATCAATCTATAGTGCACTTCAGTTTTGTTATTTCGAAATAAGACTTGTATTGATATAAAGGGCTAATATTATAGACATTTTTTATATGTGAACCTTTTCAGCTCATCTGTTTAGAAGTCTGTGGGATTAATATTTTAAAGTGTTTTTCTTTCATAGAAGTATTTAAAATTGAATTAAGTATTTCAGTACTTTATATAAAACAATATATATATTTTAAATATATATATTTTTTCTACATTAAAAAGGACTAACTTATTGATGAATTGCAATTGTAATATATTTTTATTAAAAATCTGAATATCAATATTATTTATTCTGTTAAGTTTTTCTACATTTTAACATAATTTGTTCTTACTTTTTGTTTTAACTTTTAATAATTTATATTTAATGTTAATAGATTTTATAAATATTTAAAAAATTAAGAGTGCATATTTTTTCTCTTTTAAATATACTATTTTCTTTATTATTTATAGCTTTACATTTTAAGATGATTTTTAAATATTCAGATTAGTTTTTTTAATATGCATTTTGTTTTAATTATATTAAATATTTTAACATTATATTTTATAAATATTTTTAACAATATTTAGGGTTTTTCTACGTACCGAAGGAGAACTCAAGCGGTCCTGAAGAAAGTCAGAGAAGCAGACTTGACGCCACTAATGGTTTATGCAAAACTCCTGTATTTCATATGCGTGCATAGAAATAAGAATTCACACTCCATTGCGTCAGTCGGCTGGATTTCACCATCGCGCATCCTTTCCATCTGTTAAATCTGCGTAAAAAGACTAAAGAGAGACAGGATCGTACGTCAGCATCAGTCTCCACACCTAAGAGTCAATCCGCTCTCTTCTCCTGCTCTTCTGATGCTCTTAACAAATGACAGAACGCCTGACGATTAGTTATCATCGGTCGCGCTGAGTAACGCCGCTTCGCAGAGTCGCGTCTCAGTTGGACGATTCCCTCTTCAGCTCCTGAAGACGTCTAATGTTGTTTTGAAAGAGGCCTGTTTATGTCATATAACTTGTTTTAACACAGTTGCTGCTTTGTTTTTCTGTACAGAAAAATAAAAATATTGTATGTTGTAACAAAACCTCCAATATTTTTGGCTGGTAATGTTATGAAGGTTAAGTAGTTTATATCGATGAGCTCAAACCGTACAAACCTGGACTAACAGAAGTTTCTGTTTTTATATTCTTATTGCAATTATCGGTATTATTATTTGTTAATTGTCATAGCAAAATATAAATATATGTTTGTATATAGATATTAAAACAAGATGTGTTTTGTAATTTTTTTTATTGATTATTTTTGCAAATTAACATGTTTTGTTTGTTCTTATATATAAATATATATATATATATATATATATATAATACAACATTACCCTTTTTTATTTAAAATATCAGCATTTTTTGAATATAGAAATTTAGATTTTATTTTGTTAAATATTGTTTATTGATTCTAAATTTATTTTTTGCTTATATCAAATATTTGATTTTTTTAATATAGATTTTTAAACGTTATTATGTATTTTTTATTTTTAGCATTTAATGAATTTTTAAATTATTTTTTTTTTAACTCTACATTTAGAGTAAATTTATATGTTAAAAAAATTTTTAACTTGAAGTTGATTAATCCTGATTACTGTGTGAAACAGATTTTTGCCAACACAATCTTACGACCAATTCGTACGTATTCATACAAGGTGGCAAATTCGTGCTTATTCTAAACCTCACTCATACCATTTGTCTAAACCCCAGTGATGGGTAGGTTTAGGGGGTGGGGTTAGGTGTAGGTCATTCGCACAAATTCATACGATTGGTAACTCGTAAAATACGTACGATTTAGCAAAACTCATATGAATTGGTACGAATGAGGTTGAATGAATTTGTATGAATTGGCTACTTCTTAAAATATATACGAATTGCCGTGAGACGGTGGGTTGGCTTTTTGCGCACAATCCAACGCATTCGCACCGTTAGCGCAATACAACCGCTGCATTGATTTAAAGAGACGGGAAACGTTGCTAGTTTTAGCGCAAACTTTATCTTGTCAGCAATAGCAAGCTAAACACAGAAAAATGGCCTACCGTCAAGTTACTGTGACAAAAGTTCCCGCTAACTGAAAATGACTCAAAATCTGTCATATTTAAGCCACTTAAGGGTGTTGTGGGTAATGATAGAGACAGTGTATGAATCACACGCTCTGGAGCTGTGTGTTTGTGCTGTTGTGGCGTTTATCAGACGTTTTGGCCGTGTCGTTACGACCTTTATTGTAATCTGTGGGCAGAAAAGAGGAGACGATTATAATAATTAAAGGCTTTCAGCGTGATTGAGCGCGCAACTGATGTGCTGACCCGCTGCGCACCGGAGCGACTGATGCTCACGCAGCTTTTACCCGTAACCTCAGAACCGGTGATTACACGTTATGTGCGTGATAAACGCTCACTTCTGGATCTCCACAGATGATGTCACTGTAATCGCTTTACATTGGCTCTGTGCCCTGCTCTCTACTGACTACACAGACAACATGCTAACCGCTAACATCCATGAAACGCGAATTAGAATCGATTCCAGTAGTTTTGAATAAGCATTTGGCTGGTGATTTAATAGACTTAGGTTCATTAGGTTAAATCATCCATTTGTGTATGTGTGTGTATAATATATATATATAATTAGTTTAATGAACAACATATAAAAATATTACACTATACGATTAATAATGATTAAATCGAATTAAAATTATATATATTTTTTATAAGAATATAATATATTTAATATATATAAATGTAAATACAATTAACTTTTCAAAATATATACTGTATGTGTATTTTATATATTGCTAATAAATATACACAGTATATATTTGACAGCACTAAGTATTTTTTATTTAGTTTTTAATTTTAATTTATTTTTTAGTATTTTTATTTACATTCCTATATTTTACATGTATAAAAAATAATAATAAAATTTCGTCAAAGTTCCAAAGCCTTTGCAATGTAAAAATTTATTCATGAGGAATTAATTTGATGAAGAATTATGCAAATAGAAAAATCGATAAGAAAATATGTAAATGAAAAATACAATAAAAATAATATGTACTTAATTGTTTAATTTCTAATCTATTTATAATGTTATTGTGAATTAGAATTAATTGTTATCATTATAACAGAAGTTACATATAACAATGAATTACATTTATATCTCCCAATGATGTACATCTGTAATATCAGGGCGTTTTCTAATTCTCTTCTCGTCTTTTTGCTGTTTGTGGTTTTCTGCAGGTTTTTTCCCAGGAAGTTCGCAGGGCTGCGACGCGTTTCTCCGTCACAAGATGACCCTCCTTTCTCCATCCATCCTGAAGAAATACAGCATCCCCTTCGACAGAGTAAGTTGGTCACACATTACCTCACTTCCTGTCCCTCGGACAGCACAAATGATTATTCACAAAATATGGCTGGCGATAACTGGAATACATCACATTACAAATACATTAAAAGTGTAATAAATTAACTGTAAGTAAAAAAACTTATCATTCATTCAACTTATTTATTAAGCATTATTATTAGTAGTAGTAAGTAAAGTATTACTGAAATGATGATAACAACAACAAAAATACATATTTAATTTATTTACAATTTACCATTAATTTCCTGTTCGTATAATTATAATTGCATTATAATTTAAACTATTTCGTATTAATAAAAAAATATAGTATAATAAATACAAAAATAAATAGAAAATATTAGTTAAAAATGTGGCTTTTAATAAATTTAAATGAAATAAAATATTAATAATAACATTTATTTAATGTACAATTTGTTGCTATATTGATTTAATTATAAGGCAGATTGTCATATAGCAGGAAACGGATCAAACGCAGAATTTTATTCTATTTTATTTATTAATGTAAATTGTTAATTGTGAACATCTATGATTAACGTTTGGATAAAATCACTGTCAATTCATTACATTTTGCCAGAACTGAAATAATAATAATAATAGTCAACTATATTAATAGTCTCTCATAGTTAATGAACTAATAATTTTACGAATCCCGGTTTAATTCGTTTTCCTGCAAAAGCATCATGTCTTAGAGTTTGATTCAGTAATGATCTAAATATAGTCTGGTTTATAGAAGTCGATATGTGTGGTGCGATGTTGCCATAGTAATGGTATCTGATGGGACTTATAGAGATCAGTGCATCCATAGCAACCCAACAGTGCAATTTATAGTGACTGAGAGCGAATCTATATAAGCCATAAAAGATCCGTGTAAGATCAGGTGGGCTATCTGAGAGGATCAGATATCATTTACATGTGTGTAATGCTAACTTTTATTAGCTTCTTACATCGGCTTATTAATAAAACACAAGTTATATTAGGCATTTTGTATAAATTATTGCAGCGCTTTTCATTAGAATGGGTTTTTAACAAACAGCTCATGTCAACACTTAGCTTGTTTCTTTAATACGCCAGTTAGAAGAAGCTAACAGAGCTAATTCCGTTAGCTTCTCTCGTTTTGTTAATGAAACAAAAGCAATGTTTTTTTTTCCTGTGACCATAATTGTCGTGACTGTTTTCATTCAAAGTGGTTTTTAACGAACAATTTACGCAAACGTTCTGCCCGCGTTTATTAATGCGGACGTAAAAGAAGCTAACAAAGCTAACTTTGCTAGCTACTCTTATGGGCTCATTAACAAAACTTGTTGCGAAATAATTCATTTGAACAATTTAAACGCATGTTAGCGGCACGCAAACACGGCTTTCAGTGTTTTTTTTTGCAGTTTTCGTTAATAAAAATTATCCTTTACGATGAAAACGTGTCGTGCATGTTAGCCTTGCTAACAGCGCGCGGTTTTTCTTAAAGAAAATGTCTTTTTTTTTTTTTTTGACAGCTGAGCTTAGTCACTCGTGTTTTGTTGTGGGAGTCCCCGAAGACACGTTTTGCATGCTAATGCTAATCTAGGCTGCAGCGCTAATGTCACAGGCCGTTAGCGCTAAGCTTCGCATTCAAAGATGACGAGGGTGGTAAACTAAATCACTCTGACCCTTCACACAGCGTTTTATGTGTATTTGCACAACAAACACGCTTTATGCGGCGACCACAGACCACCTGCTAGCATCCACGCCGCGGATTAGATTTCAATTTACTCCGCGGCTTGTTTCCGTCCGCGCAAATCAGTCCTTTCCATAGATAATTCCCATTGTTAGGAGTCCGAGACCCTCGCGGTGAGATTAAAGCGGCCATAAATCTGTGTAATGAGGCTAGATAAAGTTCAGCGCTGCTTTGCGTTACGCTCAACCCTCGCGATCCTGATTCTGGCTTCCACTGCTGCTCCTTGCGACGGATGTTATTGTCACTTTTGAGTCGATGTGACACTCGGCGGAGCTGGAGTGAGATGAAACGGAGAGGGAGAAGCTGAAGTGTTGATCTCAGCAGGTTTCCTGTCTGTCTGTCTCTCTCCATGTGTCTGGGGACGTTATTAGAGCTTCAGCTCAAACTGCTGCTAGCGAACAATCGGCGAGAGTGTGAGGAGAGAGCCTGGAATCATGCATTAAATCTCATCCGCTCCGCCATTATGGTGACAGTTAAGACCGCACGACACATAATACCAGACTTAATTCCAATAGATAAGATGTTTCTACACCGTGGTGTTCTTTGAAGTTCCTCAAAGTAACATCAACATGAAATTGAAATGTACTTTTTTTTTTATTGTGGTCTGTTACGCTCTAAAATGCACTCATTATGAAAGTAAAATCAGTTGTGACTTTCAGTTCCTGTTTTTGGTTGTCTCTTTCTTTTACTTTTTTTTTGTAGATTTGCGTTCATGTTTGGGGGGAAATATATAAAACAAAACCTTAAGTAAATATATTAATATGCAATTAGGTTTAGATTTTATTCTGTATTTTATTATTTATTTCAAATGTTTTTAATTTTAGATTTGCTTTATCTAAAATACTTTGATGCCAGTTACTTGCAAAGGCATTTTTATTTGTATTTAATATTTACAATTATATAATCATACTATCAGATTTATTGTAATGCAAGTGATCAATGATTAAATTTTTTTTACACCAAATCTATTCTGTTTTATTCAGGTTAAATTAATTTATTGTAATCACATTTATTCAAAAGTTTAATACCTGACTTTTTTAAAAGGTTTTTTTTAATAGCTAATTTTTACTTTAATTTTTGTTTTTTTCATTTTATTTAAAACAAATAAAATTGTATATACTTGTACAATTCAGATGCACTTAGTCTACTTTTGTATTTATTAAATATTTTTTACTATTACTTCTTTTAAATATTTGTAATTTAAATAATGTATTATTATTTTATATTGCATTTTAAATTCATTTATTTGATTGATTTCAAAATTTATTAAATATTTTGTGTATATATATATATATATATAATATTTTTGCAATCAGATTTTTGTTTTGAAACGCAAGTGTAAACGACAAAACCTGATGTTATTTTTTATTTTTTTAAATAAAAAGTGTAATTGCAAGTTGGCGTGATTTCGTTTTTTCCGCTTTCGGTTCAAATGAAAATGATTTTTGTCATATTATTTTTATTATTGTGTTTTCATGTTAATTTGGTGTTTATTCATACGTTGACGTGCAGATACTGTAAACAAATCTATATGCTTTTACATTCAATTCTTTTATTTGATTTTCAATATTTATTAAATATTTTGTATATATATAATATTTTTGCAATCAGATTTTTGTTTTGAAACGCAAGTGTAAACGATAAAACCTGGTGTTATTATTATTATTTTTTTTAAATTTTATTTAATTTTAAGTTGATGTGATTTCGTTTTTTCCGCTTTCGGTTCAAATGAAAATTATTTTTGTCATATTATTTTTTAAATTGTTTTTTCATGTTAGTTTGGTGTTTATTCATACGTTGACGTGCAGATACTGTAAACAAATCTATATGCTTTTACATTTATTAAAAATATTTGTAAAATTATTATTTTTTTTTACTATTACTTCTTTTAAATATTTGTAATTTAAATAATGTATTATTATTTTATATTGCAATTTAAATTCATTTAATTGATTGATTTTCAAAATATGTTTGTCTTAGCTGCAGTCCACACTCATTGCTTTCTCTCCAGGTGTGTAATTAATCTAATTTCGTTAAACGTACAAACGCCCGAAGACTAAATCTACAAAAACTCCAGACACGTAGCAGTGAAATACGACTCGGAACGGCGTTAATGAATCTGACTTTCTTTTTAATGGTCGCCAGCGTGACGCTGAAGCGTGACTCCACCGATCGCAAAGCTAGAAAACGGAGTGAAATGAAAATATTCATTAGCTAAGGCCGGCTAACTCTCCGCCATGCTCGGCGCCTCCACCTTAATTGCGCTCGTGGCGTCTGGAAATGTCTTTTCAGCGTTTGATTTGGCCGACGGCGACCGAGGACCAAAGGAGACGATGAATGGCGGGAGAAAACGAGAAGGGAGGCTGAAGATTTCTCACAGCAAATTTCTTTTCCCATCAGCCGCTAATGGCTGCAGATATTAGTGCTGGGAGCCGACATGTTTCTCGGTCTCGGCTGATTTTCCCGCGACGGCTTTTTCTCCCTCTGAAGTGTCGTTTGCAGCTTAATTCAGCAGTTATTGGCTCTTTCATCAAAGTACAGTTCACTGAGTCCTTTAAATGTTGCCTTCGCCCAGATTACTGCGGAGCTGGATGAAATTAATAATATGTAGGGTAGCGGAGCAATAGCCAGGGAAAAAAATGAAACGTCCAGCGCTTCCATCTTCAGAGACACATGCGTCCCGTGAGGATGAGCCGAGAGCTTCGTGATTATTAACACACGTGCAGAATTCACAAGAACGTGCTGCAGATATTGACATTCATACCCCAGCTATCCACTGAGACACTTCTGCTTGTATATTTGCAGTCTGTTTTTTTTTTTTTCTAATGTGAGTTCACAGCGTAATACCCTGACTATTTATGTTTTTTTTTTTTTTTTACTTAGTGTTTATTTATTAATGCATTAATTTTTAAATTACACATACAATACCAGTATGTTTTTGTTCATGTGTCCTTTTCCTTTAATCTGATTTATTATTTTATTTTATATTATTTATTTTTAAATCTATTAATGTATTTTATCAATTATTTCTATTAAAATTGCAATTTTTTTTACTGTTAATACCTTTTTTTTTATTACATTTAATTCAGTATTTTAGTTGACTTTTTAGTCATTTAATCATTAATTTATTAATTTTATTATAATAATAAAAGTAGTGTTCCTTGAAGTCAATTTAATTTGAAAGTTTGTTGTTTATCAGTTCACATAATTTATTTAATTTTTCGTTGTTCTTTCACACTTCTTAGCGTATAGTATTTTCCGCTAGAAAACACCGTTCCTTCTAAAGTTCTCCAGGATTGGCAAAGTAATAAAATTCTCCCATATTTGATGTATTAATTTTGTAATGTTCAGATTTGACATCGTAACCATGGTGCGATGACGTGAATCAATGACGTCGACGTTTGTGTCGTTGTTTTCTTCCTCTCGTAGATCACGCAGGAGGAGGGCGAGTTCATGATCACGTTCCCGTACGGATATCATGCCGGATTCAACCACGGCTTTAATTGCGCCGAGTCCACGAACTTTGCGACCCTGCGCTGGATCGACTACGGCAAGATGGCCACGCAGGTGAGTTTCCTCGCACTCGTTCGCTTTCCTTCCTTTCCTCGTTAGTTATTTCGCATCCTTTCATTCATTCTTGCTTCTTCGCTCCTCGTTCATTTGATTGTTTATGCATCCTTTCATTTGTTCGCATCTGCGTTTTTTTTTGTTTTGTTTCTTTATTCACATCCGTTTTTTTTTTTTTTTTTTTCGTCAATTTTTTTTTTGTCTCTCTTTGATCTTTTTCTTTCTGTTTGTCTTTCGTTTTGGTTGTTTTTGTTTTCATTTGTTCTTTCTTTTGTTGTTTGTTTATTTTATTTTTTCTTTGTTCTTTCTACTTCTGTCTGTTTCTATTCTTTACTTTAATTTTGTCCTTTCCATTAGTTTGTCTCTCTTTGTTCTTTTTGTTTGTTGTTCATCGTCCTTTCTTTTCTTGTCTTTTTTTTTTTTTGTCCTCGTCCTTTTTTTTGTTTCTGTTTGATGGTTCCTTCTCTTTTTATTTGTCTTTGTTCGTTTTATTGGTTTATTTGCCTTTTTCATATGTTCTTTCATTTTCTTTTTCATTTCCTTTTATTAGTCCCTTTTCTTTGTTCTTTAATTTTTATTTCTTCTTTCTTTTCGTTCATGTCCTTTGATTTGTTCTTCATTCTTTTCTTTTTGCTTGTTCTTTTCATTGCTTTTACTGTTTGTTGTTTGCTTGTTTTTTTCCTTTTAGTTTTGTTTTTCGTTTGTTCTTTACTTTTGTTAGTCCCCCCCCCCCATTTTCCCCCATTCTTTCTCTCTCTCTATCTCTTTCTTTCTTTCTTTCTTTCTTTCTCCCTCCCTCCCTCCCGCTCGCTCTCTCTCTTCCTTCCTTCCTTACTTCCTCCCTCCCTCCCTCTCTTTCTTTCTTTCTTTCTTCCTTCCTTCCTT
>JAUCMU010000047.1:1306113-1341504 GCA_032275025.1 Enteromius treurensis | reverse complement strand
TTTTTTTTCTTATGTGGCAAGTAGCCGTGTAATAAGCGGGATAATATACAGGCAGCCGGTAGTTATCGCGAAATAAGATTTCCCTGTATTGGTTTGGCTCCACTTCATAGATAGGATTCACAATGACAGTAGTAAAAAAAAATTTAGATTAAGTGCAGTTTATTTTTGTCCATTTAATCCAATAATGTCCGTTTAAAAAACTGACTGACATTGGTTCTTGCATTCTTCATTTTTTGCGACGTGTTCTGCGTTTGTCACGTGGAGTTTGTCACGTGGAGAACATAGGAAAGTTTGCACCCTGGGCAAATGTCTGATGGCACATTTTCCACTGAGGAAAGAGATGTCAAAAGATTTTACAATATGAAAGTTTCTGGAACATTTCAGGCTGGCGTTTCATTTCGTAGTGTTCTGGTTTGAAGGCGAGATGTTGTTTTGTTTGTTGAGAAAGTGCGCACTCGCGAGCACAAAGAGCAAAAGCAATAAAGTATGAAAGCAAGCAGCCACAAACAATCAGCACTTTATACGACGGGGCGGCTGAAAGACGGTTATTGATTTGTCTGTGCTGTGAGTTATGAAGAGACAGACAGCTGTAAACCCGCTGTCACTGCAGGGGGCAAAATACAGGATGGAGGGGCTTCAAAATTCTCCAAAAATACATCTTCACCTGCTGTCTGTAGAGCCACGGCTCAGAGGAGGAGGAGGACAACACTCACACTGAGCTCCACTTCCATCTGATTCGTTTACCTCTAAACTATGAGCATGTTCAGTGCTTCTGAGGAAGAATCATATTAAAAGTATTACTTTACAGTTAATATTGCGTCTGTCTGCCATCTAAATATCTAATGGATTGTAGTATGTCTGTCTCTCTCCATGTGTGTGTGTGTTTGTGTAGAGCTGTACTCTGGGCTGCCTGTAGGTGGCGGTGTGCAGCCGGAGGCTAAGAAGTCAGAGGAAAGCGCGCTGTGGCAGAACCGCTTGCCGAACTTCGTGGCTGAGAAACAGTTCAACGCTGCGATGGCAACCATCGAGCCTCACTGCGCCGTCTGCACACTCTTCTGTCCGTACACACAGGTAGCGCAAATATTGAAACGGTGTGTATGTAGTACGTAATCAATACATAATAGTATGTACTTATAATCGTAATCAGACTTTTTGGCACAAAATGTGGTCCAATTCAACTTTGTTATTTTTTTAAAAGGATCATACGATGGGATTTTCAAGTTTTCCTTTCTCATCACAGTGTGGGGTTATGTTCATAAATGTTTCTCTAAATAAAGACGACGTAGCTATTATTTGTGTTGCTGCAGGCGCCATGTTCTGGAGACACTGTGTTTTGTGCGTTCAAAAGAGGACACAACTGGAAATCAGCGTTGAGTTGTATTCACAACACGGTTCCAGCACAGTTGAACACAAATATTAACGTGTGTATTATGAGCACTTCCTAAGTTGTTTAGCTTGATGTTTACCTGTAAGTGGTTTTGTTAAAAGCGTCTGCTGAATGAATAAATGTAAATGTAACATCGTATGACCCCTTTAACTAAAGACTGCCCAGTTGAACAGGAAGTTGTGTTTCTTCCGTTCTCTTTGGTTCAGCACGCTCTCCTCTCTTCTGTGTTTAGTCGGTGAAGGATCCCTTACATCTCTCGGACTCGTCCGGTATGGTGTCGCGGGTGGGCTGTCGCACGCGTCCTCTGGTTCCAGAGATGTGCTTCAGCGCAGGTGCGGAGAACACCGAACCGCTGCCTGCGAACTCCCACATCGGTGACGACGGCACCAGCGTGCTCCTGTCCTGCGGGAGCTGCAGCCTACAGGTCCACGCCAGTGAGTACCTTTCAGAACATCACAACACTCATCACAGCGGTAACGTGTTCAAACCAAAGGCCGCTTCTCACAGAACTACGCTACTTTACTACAGTGCACTGCAAATTTTTTTTCTTTGATTCCCTTTAACTTGTTGCTTCGTGCCTTATTTCTTTTATAGGTTTAGACTATTGCTTGATACTTTAATATGCATACATAAATAGGTAAATGTTTGTGTTAAATATTTTTTACGCCGTTAAACTGAACAAAAGTAATCATCTCCGTCAACGAGCTAATTTTGACAACACTAATATATACAGCACTAATATATGAAATATTGCTTTATTGGACAAATCAACAGGACGAATGTGTTTTAAAAAGTGTAATAATAAATTAACCTATTTATGTAAGAAGAAATGATCCTTCATAATAATAATCAATATGTACATAAATATTTATAGTTATAGTGCTGTCAAAAAATTATTTGCATCCAAACTAAATGTTTTTCTTTACATAATATACAAATACATGTATATATATTTAAAATAAAAATGTTATGTTTCTAAATTAAATATAGTCATATATATTAAATATATAATTGTATCGACACATAAATATATATGTGTGTGTGTGTATATCTACTAATATATATATATATATATATTACACTATAAATATATAAATGTGTATATAGTATGTGTATTTATATAGACATAATAAATATTGCTTCCATTGTCCTAATTTTTTTATTCACTTTGTATAAAATATAGTCTAATAATAGTGTCTGCTAAATGTAAATATAGAATATTTATATATATATAAATAATATAGGTTCACTAAAAAATTTCTTTGGCTAATATTTGACTTTATTGTATGTGTATATATATATATATATATATATATAAATATGTGTGTGTGTGTGTGTGTGTGTGTGTGTGTGTATATATATATATATTTATTTATTTTTTATTTTTATTTTTTATTTTTATATAGTAATATAAATGACAAATAATAAAAAATGATACATTTTATGAAAAAAATATATTTGTTAATATAATTTAATATAATATTATTTTCCCTGGTTATTTTGTTGTTGTTTTTTATGTTTTTGTATTTTTCTAAAATACATAAAATAAGTCTATTATAAACTTTAATACTATATAATAACTAAATAACACTAACCTATAACGTTAGTATTGTCTTTTGCCTTTTGGTCTTCTTCCTAATAAAAGAAGTCAAAATCTCTCATCTTTTCACGTCTGTATCTCCAGCTGTTTGTTAGCCTCCTCCACACCAATCTGCATATTTACATCTGCGTTTGCTAATAAACGGCCTCGACTCTGTCTTTATCTGGTCGCGAGAGCGTCTCCCGGCCGTCACTCCAGCCAATTTACCGTCAGTCAGGCTGAACTCCACTTATTTATTTAGACGAGCCCAGAAAAAACCCTTCCGGAGAGGAAAACACAGCTCGTTTTGGCTGTTTCTCTCTGCGGCGCAAGTCTAAGCCGCGTAGCCAATTAGCCGCGAGTTCACCGAGGTGACGCCGCGCTCTGATTGGCCCGTTTGCTCTTTTAACCGAAAGTGACAGTTTAGACCAAACTATTTCGGTTTTCTTGTCGTTTTTGTGTTTTCCAGAAGCATCCGGCCGTGGTATTTGCCATCGGCTGACGATACGATTAGATTTACTCGCGAACAAACGACGGATGAACGTCAGCGCCCGGTTTCACTCCGATACCTTCCGATGACAGTTTGTAAGTTCATTACGGCGAGTTGTTCAGATTTATGAAGTGCGATCACTCTCGCATGAGCCGTGGCGCGGCGTCTGCTTTTAGCAGTGCTAATCACTTTACCGTCGCACTGTTTTCACTCTGTCAAACTAATTCAAGTCGTCACTGTGTGTCAGGAGCGTACTTGCTTATATTGTACCTGCGCTGCTGTCAGCTCCACTCAAGCTTTCGGAAAGAAGCACGGCTTATGAAACTGATATTTATGGCTCGTAAATCTCACCCGATGACCCACATTCGTTTGAAATAGCTGATATTTAATGTGCACCTGTGTTCATACGTCATATCACTTATATTTTACTGCATCGTGTACAGCCTACGGTTCCTGTAATAATTAATGTTAGCTTTATGTAACTACAATAATAAGAATTATGAACTCTTTTTGTCTTTATTTGTCTTCCCTCTTTCCTTTTTTTTTTTAAATTTCTTTCTCATTTTGTTATTCTCATATTTTTTCACTGTTTTCTTTTTTCCCCTTTTGTTAACCCGTTTAGTTGTTTTTTTTAAATTTGTATATTTTATTTTCTTTATTTGATTTCTATCATTCTTTTATATTATTTTCTTTTTGTTTTTCTCACTCTTGTCTTCCTTTCTATATTTTGCTCTTTAATATTTCTTTTATTTGTGTTTTTTTTTTTCCTTTTCTGTAATAATAATAATAATAATTTTGAAAGTGTGTCATTTTTTTTACCTTGTTTCTGCATAATTTAGTTAACATTTTAATAGTTTATTTTTCTCGTTTATTTTCTTTTTTTTCATTCTTTAACTCTTTTGACTTTTTTTATTTGCTTATTTTGTCTTTACAACTATTCTTTCAGGTTTTTTATAATACAAATAATAAATATATATATATATATGTATATATATATATATATATATATATATATATATATATATATTACTGTCATATATACATTATAAAATTTGTTTGTGGTGTTTATCTTAGTATTTCTGTTTTGGTTTTTTTCTTTAATATTTTGTTCATTATTGTACAATTTTAATATAATAATGCCTTTTTTCCACAAATATTTCAAAGGGGAAAAAATCATGTTATGTAGTAGACATTTTTATGCATCGCAGCCCCTGTCCTATAGTAAAATCCCTACGTTTTGACCTCGAGTGGCTCAGTGCTTTCATTTACTGTCGTGCCATGAGTGCCCCGCGGCTCCCCGGAGGTGTTTGAAACGCTCAGATTCCCCCGACTTCCTCGCGACAGCGATCCACCGACCCGAATGAACGTGAAGGAACTGCTGCGGAAAACAACAACAGCAGCAGCAGCCGGCTTGTTTGCTTTGCGAAGGCTTGAAGAAAGGCCCGTGAAGTGAAAGACAGCTTGTTAGTCGCCGCTGTCCTCGCCTCTCCATGCTGTTTTGGGTGTTAGCTAAGCGCTCGCACGCTTGAGCTCACTCGCAGCGCTTATGAAAATGGCTCGCCACAACATGTGCGCGTGTCGCATATTAAACTAATGCCCGGAGGCCGTGTGTGTGTCCCGTCCTCCATTACTGCGCCGCCCCGCTGCTCGTGTTTACCTGCAAGAAGCTGCTGATTTCGACAAGGCGGGAAGAGCGGCAAATGACAGCGTGTCAACAGCAGCTTTCCGTTCGCGCGAGCTTTCACCTCCGGTGCGATATAAGTCCCTTTTTTACAGGGAGTCTGCGGTAATTGTCTTACCTAAAGTAAGACAGGGTCTGTGTTACTTACTCTTGAGCTGAGGTTGCAGTTGCCAATAATACTTTGTCAAAATGATACATTTTTATTTTGATGCGAGCAATCAACAGGATATTAACTAAAGACCACATTCCATCAAAATATTTTGCACATTTCTTACCGTAAATATATATCTTAATGTAATTTTAGATTAGTTCTATGCATTGCTAAGGACTTCATTTGGACGACTTTAAATGCGATTTTCACAGTATTTTGATTTAATTTAATTTAAATTATTTCAAATAGTTGCATCTCAGCCAAACCATACATCAATGGAAACCTTATGAATTCAGAACAATCTACCCTTATGATTGGTTTTGTGCTCCAGTGTCACACATTAGTTAAGTAACAAACAGTTATTTTAATATATCTCCTGTAAACCATGTAAGTTTGCAGTGACATTACAGTAACCTTACGTTAAATACAGTACGTTTACGTTAAGATGTAAATATTTCCTAGAAATTAAATTTCGTAACGCTATTTCTGAACTTTCTGTAGTTGATTATTCTTTCTTGCCAAGTTCTTAAAAATTCCAGCGATGATCACAACAATGCATTTACAGTAACAGATAAGCATTTACAGTATGTTTATTTTTTACAGTATATTTTTGTTTGGTTCTACCTTTTATATTTGATCCTTTTTCCTGTTCTTTCATTCATTTTATAATTTTATGCTGTTTTTCATAGAATCTTGTTTACTTGTTATGTTTTATTTAGTCTTATTTTACTTTCATTCTTCATTTACTTTGTTTATGTCAAAGAAAACTTACAGAATATTGTGCACTGAATATGTTTAATAAATAAATAAATCTGAATGCGCACCATCCGTTTTGTTCCTAGGCCTAAGTTTGCGTTCTTGTTTCTCTCAGGTTGTTACGGGGTTAATCCCGACACGAAACAGGAGGGCTGGACGTGTTCTCGGTGTAGCGCGGCCGAACTGACAGTCGTAAGTATCTCAAAAAGCTTTCTCGCAAACGTACATTGGTCCTACGACACGTTATCAATCATTTATATTAACAAAGACTGTTCACACTGGACCTCTATGCGTCACGTTTGTTGCGTTAAAGCGTTTTGTTCGTCGGTGTGCTCACTGGTGGCTGTTTGTCGTCGCAGGCCTGCTGTTTGTGCAGTTTAAGAGGAGGAGCTTTGAAGAAAACCACAGATGACAGGTCTAATATCTCAAACTCACTTTCTCTCGTATCGCGTGTCAATTACGAAGGCATCTGTTCGCCGAGCTCCGCGTGTAAACGTGTGTTTGGTCCTCAGGTGGGTTCACGTGATCTGCGCGGTGGCTGTGGCCGAGGCTCGCTTCGTTAACGCCGTGGAGCGGGAGCCTGTGGACGTGACGGCCGTCCCAGACACCAGGAAGAGTCTGGTGAGTCCAGTCAAAAAAGCTTTGTTCTATACTTTGCTTTCGATGTGTTGTGGTTTCGTTATTTTCTATTGTTGTTTATCTTCTGTTTCTTTCTGGCTCGTTTAGTTTTTAGTTTTTTTGTTTTTATCTTTTTTTCTTCTTTCATTGTTCTTCTTTTTTTTTATTATGTTTTCTTCGTGTTGGGCTTTTGCTTTTGTTTATACTTTTTTGTTTAGTTTCTTTTATCTCGTTTGTTCATTCGCTCTGTATCTTTTGTCTGTTTTTGTTTGTATTTTTATTTATATGCCTTGTTTTTTTTTCTTTCTAACTTCAGTTAGTTTGTAAATTTTTCCATTCATTTATTTGTTGGCTTTTTGTTTGGTTTGTATTTTAGTAAAAATGTACGTATTCAATCCGTTGTTTGTACGTTATTTTATTTGTTAATTCTTAATTTGTTACGTTTTTTGTTTGTTTGTTCATAGATGTTTTTTTGTTTTTTTGCTGCTTTGTTTCATTTGTGCTTGTTTATTTTTGTTTTTGATAAACTTTTTCTTAAGTTGTTTTGCAGTTTTTTTTGTTAGTTTTTTTTTACGTATTAGTTCCTAAATGTTTTGTTTGTTCTATTGTTAGTATTGTTTAATTTATGCTATTTTTGTTTATACCTACTTTGTTTAATTTTTGTTTTTATTACTTTTTTTTATTATTTATTTTAGGAGTTTTTTTTTTGTTTATTTTTTAAATTTTTTTCATTCATTTGTAATTTGTTTGTTTCTTTTTTTCGTCTCTTTCATGCTTCAATTATTTATTTCTTTCTGTTTTTTCTTTAGTTTTGTTCTGTTTCTTAATGGCCCTGTTTTCTTTTGTTTGCTTTTTCGGTTTCTTACTATTTTGTTGGCTTCCACTTTTTGTCTGTTTTTGTTATTTCCCCAATTTTTCATTCATTCATTAATTTGTTTGGTTTTTTCATTTAGTTTCTTTCCTTTGTCTCATTAGTTCTTTCACAGTTTCTTCAGTCTGTTTTTTCTTCCGTTTGTATCTTCGTGTTTTCTGTTGTTGTTTCGCCATCACTCTCTCTTTCTCAGAGGATATGATGCATTATTAATGATGTGCGATGCTTGAATAATCAGGTGTCGTTCCTCTCTGTGCTAAATGAACTGCATTGATTATATAGGCAGGTTTCTCCTCCCCCGCCTTACGACTGAATGCTGCTCAACGCATCGGCACAAACACGCAACCCTCAGCAACTTCTGCACACAGTGACATGAAAAACACGCTACAGACATCTTCATACATCTGACTACATCTTCCAGTCACCATTAGCAAGCAAAAAAACACAGCTTGGCCACAAATCAGTGGCAGTAACGAAACAACATCAAACATTTAGTCTGGTTACTTCCGCCGTTTCCCTCTAGAACAAGAAACAGTGTCGTATTGTAGATTAAAAGGAGGCCGCTTTATCTTCCCGCTCGCCCCAACACAAAATGGACGCCGTCTCTTGATGTATGAATAAATAAACGCAAGCTGGATGCTCGTAAATCACGAATTCCCCCCCCCCTCTTGTCCGTTGGCCTGTCTCGCAATCAATCCCTGGCGAATGATAAATCAGAGGCTTTCACCGGACAATGAAATATTTCCGAGCTGGCGCCGCATCGAAAGGCCGTCGTACATTACAGCCGCTTGGCCACAGGGGGTTGAAATGAAGTATTGACAATTTAATAAAGAATTTTTATTCCCGTCGATATCCCTCTTTATGTGTGTGTGTGTCTGTGTGTGTGTGTTTGGAGACGGTTTATGCGGAAATGGAGGAGAAGAGGAGAGAGACAGGGCTGATCGGACACATGTTTCCATTTCAGAGGATATTTGCACAAAAAAAAGCTGAAATATCAAGTGCATCAATGCACTCTCGTGCCCAGAAGTGTGACGTCACCGTGGAGTCAAAGCGGACTGTGTTTGTGAACATTTCGTGTTCGTCTTTGGAATCTTATCGGGGCTGCCGCTGCGCTCTTGAAATTACTTTAGTTTTTAGCCGACACGTGGAAACAATGTCTATTTGGCTTTTGGCTAGCATTAAGTGTGGAAGTTCACCGTGTTAAAAGCTTGTAACTCAAGTTTCATGTTTCCTCGTTGCGATTTGCAGAAGTGCGTTTACTGCCACAAGACGACCAAGCAGATCTTCGGCGCGTGTATCCAGTGCTCGTTGGACAACTGCTCCACGTCCTTCCACGTGACCTGCGCCCTCCTCGCTGGAGTCGTCATGAAGCCGGCCGACTGGCCGTACGTGGTGTCCGTCACCTGCCACAAACACAAACAGACCAATCAGAAGGTGCGTTGCTGCTATAGAAGGGATCTCGAAGCACACGGCGATCCTCAGACTGACGCTTTGCCTCCGCCGCAGGTCAAAAATGGCTCCCGCGAGCTGTCTTTAGGTCAGGAGGTCATCGGCAGGCACAGCAATGGCTGGTTCTATCGATGCACCATCACCGGCATCGGTGCGCAGAACTACTACGAGGTCAACTTTGACGACGGCTCCTACTGTGATAACGTCTTTCCAGAGAACCTGCTGGTGAGACGCTTTTTCATTATTATTACAGGTTGCTTATACTTAAGTATACTTCATATCGCACGACGAGTTTATATCTTGCGATTCTGACTGCGATTCAGAATCGCGAGATATAAACTCGTTGCGAGACATTAAAAATAAAAGTTTGTGTATCGCAATTCTGACTGTGAGTGTATATATATAAATATATATATGTGCAATTCTGACTTTATAACATGCATTTGTGAGTTTATATTTAACAGTTCTGAGAAAAGTCGGAAATGCGTCATAAATTCGTAATTGCAGGAAGAAAGCTTGAATTAAATATTAAATATTAGACATAAAATCGAAATACTGTGGATTGTATAAAAAAAACTGAGAAAAAAGAATAGAATTGTGATTCTATGCGATAACAATCTTACAATTGTAATTAAAAAGAATTGCGTGGAAAAGTCTAAATGCATGAAATTGAAAAATTGAAAAAATTTGAATTGCGAGAAGAATTGTAAGGTCTAAAAAGCATAGATCCTGGGTGCTTATTGGTCGAAATCTAGATTGGCTAAATCTAGCTCTAGATTGTTGTGGTGGTGAAGTGGCTTTGGCCCAATAATTTGGCTCATCCAATCAGGTGTTAGAGTTACAACTGTCTGTTGGATGTCTCTGTCTCAGAGTCACGACTGCCTGAGGAACGGCCTTCCAGAGCTGGGTGAACTTGTGGTGGTCAAGACCTTCGACGGACGGGTTCTCAACGCTTCTTTCATAAAGGAACACGTCCACCGATACTACCAGGTGACGACCACATCTCAAATTTGTATACATATTTATTCATGCCCCGTATTACAACTCAAACCAAATCGCTTTATTACTTTCTTTTGCTGTTTGTTTACTACTGTATTATACTTCAACTGTATTACAGTCTATTATTATATTCTAGTGTGTTTGTGTTGCGTGTAGTTAAGTCAGGTAGCGAGACCCAATTTTTTAGGTCAAGAACCTAAATCTTTGAGTCAGCTTTCTTTTCGTTCCAAATCTCATCCGAGTCTTTCAGGAGTCCCCACATTTGGTGCAAAGTTGGCTTTCTTCGTACACAGAGCAGCCGTTGATGTATTGAGCGGAAGGGAGGCGAGATTAATGGGAAAACGAGAAAAGTAGGCAGATGTGGCGCATGGGGGATTTATGGAGTCTGTAGATGAAGCTTATGAGGTGTGATGGACCGCAGACGGCGGGAGTAGACCGCCATTCATCTGCCATTTCACGTACACACACCGCTCCTCACGGGCAGTGCCTTTGAGTTCTTGCGCAGTGATGGGCCGGTGTTTTAATTCACATCTGGGTCACATTTAAGGGACTCAGTAACTACCAGAGAACTTAACCGCACATGCTCTCTCAGTTCGTCTATGTTAATGCATTGTTTGACACATTGTATGAGCTAGTTTAGCTTCACGTCAAATTCTTTCTCATTAAAGCGCGAACCCACACACGCGAACACTCACACACACAGTGTTTCATTGCTCGGCTGAACTCTTGAGAGACTCTTCTGTCAGCATTAACGAACCGCTTGATTCTTATCGCCGCCGCAAGACGTGTGAGTCATGGCACTCGTAACAAGTGCCGATTGCTTTCATGACGTCACTTTTACCTTTGCGAGACGCGACAAGCGCTCTCCCACTCGCTGCGGGCGATCTGTAACTGGATGTCTGTAAGTCTGACAGGTCTTGAAGCCGTTGGGAATTGATCTGGAATAGGGTGTTGATTGCAGACTGGCTGAAAGTTTGCAGCTTATGTTGTTGTTGGATGCTCTTCCAATCAAAAATATATAAAGATTTAAAGGAATATTCCGGGTTAAATACAGTTTTTACAGATACAGTAGGCTTTGCATTACAGAATTCTTGTAGATTGATGTATTACAGTTTATAATACATCTGCAATACATTTTATTATGAAAAAATATATAATTAGAATATTTAGTCCATAATTAAATTCATATACTGTTTTTATATTAACTTCATTAAATTTTTTATACAACCCTAATCATTTATTTAAAATAATATAAAATATGTACGTCATTTACAGCATATGAGGAAACAGAAATTATATTAGTTGCATAGTGCTTAGAATTGATTTGAAATATTATATGCATATTTAAGTGTGGCATTATTTTTATGTGTAAATTTAAGCATTTCAAATAAATGTAAATTATTAATATTACAGGACATATTTAAATGTTAAATATATTTCAATTTAATAAAATTTTCCACGCATATATAAATGTGTTCTGTTTAAATATATATTTTTAATTAGATAATAACATTTAACAGATTTTCAACAGTTTTTTTGTATTTGTGTTTTCTATGTTCTTCTTGTATAACTGGAAAATTGTTTCCCAAGAGCGTTTTGAAAGATGGCCGCCAAGCAAACTAACACAAAAGCTTGGAAACGATGCTAGTTAGTTTTTCTAAACTTGGATTGAATGAAGGAAAGCGGTTCCAAGAAAAGGATTCGAGGCGTCTAAACTGCCTGTATTTCTTTCCAGGTGGAGTTTCAGGATGAGACGCAGATCTTACTGAAGCGCAGCGAGATTCACTCTCTGAACCAAGAGCTGCCCAAGAGGGTCATGTCTCGTCTGGTAAGTGCTTTTATTCGCTTCGGGACAAGTAGCGTATGTGTCTAACTGTGCAGCAGGAGTCCATTCGGAGGGTTCTGACTGACTTCGTTGAATGATAATTGTCTTTTTTTTTTTTTTTTTTTCTTTTCAACAGGCAACTGTGAACAAACAGCAACCTCAGGGGCAACCGTCAGACGAACCTCTGGCTGCAAAACGCCCACGTCTACCGACACCGCCTCCCACCCTAGCCATTGAGCCCTCAGCGCTACCTCCAGAAATAGTCACCGCTTTCCTGCCCGCTAGTATTAGTCCAAACACCAGCACTGCCCCCTGCCTGCCTCCCCCCGCATCACTTCCTGTTTCAGCACCCACACTTCCTGCTCAGGAACCCAGCAGGAGTTACACCCACAGCTCCAGCTACATAGCATACATGGAGTCTCTCCTTAACTCTGACTTTCCTCCCGAAGAGGGCGAAAATGGCATTGAGCCGATGTATTGAAGCGCTGCTACGCGCTACCAGCTATTTGTCAACGCTTCATACAGACTTTGAATTCATCCACTGCATGTCTCTGTTTCATTTATTCGCTGTCGTGCTAATCTGAGTCTCCCACCCATGAATGGTGCGCGTGGGACGCATGCGTGTCATTATAGACTGAAGTCGTAACGGACCCAGTACATAGCCTTGGGGGATGCCGCACTCTTCCGACCCTTTCCACGATCCCTCGCTCCGGTTCTTTCACTAAACAGAAAGAGCTGCTACACGTTTTCAGATGGGATAATCATTCACTGTATGTGCTGTTTACTTTATACCCGATTTTTTTCTTTAACGAGTGTTAAATATTTTTCTAACTCAAGCCAAAACATCATGCTACCCGGTCACAGTTCAAATAGACAGTCTATATCTGTACAGTTTCAGGTATTTTTCTCTGTACTCAAGTGTTCGGGGGGAAGGGGGTCACAGGAAGAGTTTTAGCTGGGCTCGTGGGATTTAACAAGTATTTAAATGTCTTTTGTCACATATAGATTTAATATTTGTATAAAGAAATTCCAATATGGCAGCATCGGAAGCTACAGTTTTCAGTTAGCGTACACATTTGTGTTACGATAGATCCGCGCGTCTTCGTGTATTCTTCTATAATCGACGATAAAAATGTTTTTTCAGCCACAGATGATTTGTTTTTGTAGCATACTTGGTAGACGTTGATATTGAATACTATTCACCTGTTTTTTATTATGATTGCCGTTGTTGTTATGATTATTATTTTTATTGATTTTTATTTTGGTGAATCTTTGCAACACAATGTCAAAAAAAAAATGTTGAGTTTATAATTTTTATTCAAGAGGTTGAAGTGGCGTACATTTAAGCGTATAGTCATAGGTGATGTTAAACTGAGACGCAGTCCGCCTTCTCAAGGTGCTATAGAGGTCTTAGACTACTGAGGGGCGATCTGGGTCAAGTGACCCACAATGAGGTGTACATACTAGATGTCCTGCTCACGAATTGGAAAAAAAGTTCAGTGTAACGTCTAGTCAAATGCCATGTCACATTCAAATAAAGGGTCTGGTTGTCGCTTCGGATTTCTTTTATCCTTTTTGTTGTTTGCCCATCCTTGTTTCCTTTTCTGATCAGCACGCCTCCATACATTTGCGGGTTCACTATCTATTTTGCATTGCTTCAGTGCCCCTCGATTGATTCAGAACCAAACACTCTGATGAGACCTTTACAGACAGGATCGTCATTATAGACGGAAGCAAACCCAGTACATAGCCTTGGGGGATGCCGCACTCTTCAGGCCTTTCCCACAATCCCTCGCTCCCAATCTTTCGCTAAACCGAGGGATCACCCAGATATTTTCAGATGGAATAATCATTCCTTCAGCATGCCAAAGATATTGGGGAATTGTCCAAAATGCAAAATGAATAAATACAGTACAACGAAAGTCCCCAGATTAAGTTATTCAAATATTAAATTGACAGCCCTAGATATTTTCATGATTATTTTTATTTCAATTAGCATGTTTTTTTAATAAGTGCATATTGAGGTTTGAAACCCGAGAGTGCATCCTCTCTCCTTCCGCTCAATGTGACAACCATCCTTCTCATCTCAACGCTGTTTGTTGTTTTCCGCCCGCCAGTGATGCCTACGGCCGCTCTGACACTTGACGCGGTGTGTCGATCGCATTTGTACTCCTCTGTTTTGGGGGTTTCTGCCTGGCATTAACAGAAACAAGGGGCAGGTTTAATGAAATAACCCACCACAGCTTGCATACTGATGATGGCAAATGTTTATCTGTGCAGAAGTTATAGGAAAGATTCTAATAAAATGTGAAGTGAAACTGTGCTTTTTATTTGACTGCATTCATTTCCCTGGGAACGCAATGAAAAGTCTGGATTTATTAATACCAGTAAAAATATTAATGTGTCAATGAATCATAAATGGGTACTTGTAGTAATTATAATGACCAAATAAATACATATTTTAAAATGTAAATCGTTCATGAAAAAAAATTATAAAGAGGAAATTTCAATGTTGAATTTATATGTTTAAAAATGTATATGTATTTTTTGACGATATCATGACTTTTAATGTATAAGCAAATTTGTTTTTGAGTTTATTTACTTTTTTTTTTTTGGTTATAAATCACATGACCCAGTTTACAAATTAGTTACTTTCCCAAAAATTCAGCCTAAATGCTTCTCCAAATCCTTATCCAGTAATCAAAAACGATTGTAAAGGTCATAAAAAAATCAATTGGCCTATAACAAGCTTCGGCTCTTGAAAATGTGGCGTTTTAATAAATAGCTTTTTGGAAAGTAGTTTTCTAAAGTTCAGAGGGCAGTAAATTGCTGTGTATTCATTTCAAACGATCACAAAAGAAAAGATTAAAAGCTTTCCTCCAGACCAGAGCCATTAAAAATAAACCATTATGAAAAAAGACCATGAATCATCCGAGGCAAAAAGATTAATCTAGTTTAGAGTTGTTCTGTCAAATCGAAGCCTCATTGACATTTAGCCGCTCTAAATGTGCCTTTATCTGATTAAAAACCAATTAGGCTTTTAAAATAACGGCTAATTGTTTTGCACAACTAAAATGAAATGTCGGTCAGGATTTGTTTGGCGCCACTGTAGATCCCATAATGCACTGCGCACGCCGTCGTGACACTCGCGCACAAACTCTGTCCATGAAGTTATGAATCCTCTTACACTCCGAGATATTTAGAGACACAGCTGCCTCCATAGGGGCCGAACAGAAGAGATGTGAAGTGACACCTGCGCTCATTACCTGCTGCATATCTTCATTAGTTCCGTCCGTGTGTGTGTGTGTGTTAGTAAGTTCAAGCTCAGATGACTTTAACCCGCGCAGCTGCGTCTCATAATAGATCAGTAGGCGAGAAATAAAGCCGTTGCTAAAGACATAAGTAGCTTCTTATGAAAGTGTTTTGCATAAATAGACTCGTTCGGAGGACACGACAGGATTCATGAGAGTCACTGAGAGTCATTTGCCTAATCAGGTCTGAATGACTGGCTGAGGAAAAAATCAGCAAAAACAATTAGTGATGTTCTTGTTTAAAATTATATTTTAACCTGTTCTTGCCATGAATCTATCTATCTATCTATCTATCTCTGTCTATCTCTCTCTCTCTCTGTCACTCCCTCTTTCTTTCTTTCTTTCTTTCTGTACTGTTATACGTGATCAGCATCTCAATCTCCATCTTTGATGCTGGTGAAAGTTGTTTTGAAGTCAGCAGATGAAACGGAGCCCGGCCTGTCGAGAGCGGGTTTCTGCGTGACCCCCAGTGACCCCGTCGCCGCGGCGGGGCCGTTTGATGTGAACGCGCTCCCCCCCTAATTACAGGCCCCAGACCGCGCCGCCTAAGACAAATTCTGCCCGAGCAATGGAGCTGCAAGTGACAGCGTCGCTCTGACCCGTCTGTCTCCCTCTCTCTCTCGGGGCGGCCCGCATTGATATTCAACTCGTGTCGTTCCATCCAGAACAGGGTGCTGGGATCGTGCCAGATTCGCAATTACAGATATTAAAATGCATTTAGAGAAAGACAAGGCCTGCTTTGATATTACGGTCAGGGCAGTGAAATACTAAAGGAGGATTTAGTGCCGGCCAAGCTGAGATCACCTGCCATGTGACGGAAAATGAACGGCCTTGCTGAGTCACATAAAACTAGATCAAGCTGGAATTTGTAGATTTAGTTTAATTATATTAAAATAATTTTACTTCATTCAATTATTACTGTTGTTTTTAATATTTATAATATAATACTTCCCAAATTCAAGAAATTTTTTATGCAATATTTTTTTTTGACTGATTTTTATTTATGTTTTTTATTTATTTTATTTATGATTTTTTGCTCATTTTAGATTTAGTTTTAATCTGAATTTAAATATTATTTAAAATTTTGATTGCACAAAAATGGATTAAATGTGCACAATTTTGATTTACTTTAAGTTTTGTTTTTTTACTTTATAACAAATTTATTTTTGACTAATTATTTATTAAAATTAAACAAAAAAAATATTTAATTTTTTTTAAAACAAAAAATGGATTAAAGACAATTTAGATGCAGCTGAATGTGGGTCATGTGACAAGATTGTAAACCACTATTACACAATATTTGCTAAATCTTTAGCATTACAGAATGTGTCCTGTCTCATATAATATATTTTTCCCCAAAAATGAAATAGTACATTTACCAAATAAACATTTAGCATGCTTAGCATTATAACGATTCAAGTTACATAATGCGTTATTACATGCATTAAGCACATAAATGTGTTGCGTACAATGTTTAGCATAACTTTTAACTTGGCTGTTATGAAGAAAAATCATAGCTCACACTATATTGAGCATTCAAACATTTATCATTTATCACATGAACGTAGCTTTTGTTTACTGACTGCAGTATATACTTACAGAAAATGTTATATAGATGTATATATATATATATATATATATATATATATATATTAATAGTATGTAAACATTTAGTTTGTTAAATGTACTGTATCCTAAATATTCAAGTGTTGTCTAGTTTTCATTTCACAAACAAATATGCTTGGTTTAATGGTAAGCATACTACAGAAATGGTACTTGTAGTACGGTAGTATGTAGTATTATAAATGTAAGCACAGTTTGAGAGTTGTTTTGGGTCGCTGTTTGAATACAAATGTCTCGTCTGTGGAGTTTGTGTGTGCGCGCGTGACAGACGGCGAGAGAAAGACGTATAAGCCGTCCTCTAAGTTTAATGAAAAACAGCGTCGTGAGTTACTGGCATGCTAATGAAGCATCTTTGTCCAGTCAGGGACGACAAACTGATCGCTCCTCTCCTCCAAAAGCTCCTAAACGCTCCATTAGTCCAGAAGTGGATGAGGGATCTGATACGCCGAGCTCGGCTCTATTTATTAGCGTCTCTGAAATGGCTAGTCGCACACACACATACGCACACAAGCGTTTGCTAGCTAGCTAAACGAGGCCCTTTGTTCTGTTCATATATTAAGCTAATTGCAGTAACTAACACAGAACCCTAAAAGAAGTCTTTGAGTAGATTATGTTTAAGCTACTTTTTAGCTAACAGCTAATCCCTCTGTCTAGCCGTACAAGAAACTTCCTTCTCTTTACATTCCTCTGGTTATTTTTGACTGGAGTTATAAAAGACAGAGGAACTGGTCTCTGGTGCGGAAGGATTGTGTCCTCCGACCTCTAATAATTCGGCTGCTTAAAACCTCATTTCAGATACAATTAGCCTTTAACCTGTGAAAAGCCTTGACAGACCTGTGAAATCAAAATGGAAGTTTTGTGGCTTTTAGTCCATGTCTGTTAGCATTAGCTTCGAAGGTCATCAAAGTTGATGAAACTTTCATCGAGCGTACAAAATGTCTTTCTCTTCCTATAAATGAACCAAAAATACTAATCTATGATCTAGATTGACTAGCAATAGCACGTGGCAAATCACGGCTCCCCAGCTAGCATGCACAAGTGTGTCGTCGTTTGATTCTGACCTTCAGAAAATAGGCTGTTATGAGGAGAGAAAGACAAACTCTGCATTCATTTAATTTAGTTTTGCGCTTAAAGCAGACTGCAGGAGATTAGCCGTAATTGTTCTTGCATACGCAGGATTAGCCTTCGCCAGGTGTTCAGCTTCCCGCCAGAAAGACACTGAAAGCAAATGAGAGAAAGAGTGATATTTGACCCATGATGCACCGGGGCCGGTTCACATGATGAATCTAATGAATCTAAAACAGCTAGGTAGAAAGATAGATAGATAAATAGATAGATTAAGTTAAAAACATTATCTGTAAATATCTCTAAATGCAAAAAATTTTTCCTTTTTAATGGGTTTAGAAATTTTAAGAGAACTTTCTGTTTGATCACTTTTCAAATGTTATGCGAATCTTACTTTTGCAAGTTCTTTGAACATTACAAAACATGTAGTTACATTTAAATCAATTACGCTAAAACATTTTAGAAAGAAAACAAACAAAAAAAACATGTAGCTATGTGTAAAGATATCCAGCTGGATTCCCTCGTTGTGTCCACTGGAGGGCACTCCAGTCAGAACCTCACCCACAGTCATGAACTCCATTTCCCATGATTCATCCCTGGACTAATCACACACACCTGCAGCTCATCACCACACCCACACACTCATTACACCCTGCTTAAAACCCTTGTTTTCCCTGTGACACATTTCTGAGCGTTCCGTCCTGTGTTTGGTTTTTTCCTGTTGTGGTTTTGGACTGTTTACCTGGTTTCTGATTGCTTGCTGCCTGCCCCGACCTTTGCCTGGATTACCGTTTACGACTCTGGATTATCTATGTTTGCCCTGGATGCTGTTGTTTATCCTGCCACGAATAAAGTTTTGCATATGGATCCGCATGCCTCCGACAGTATTACTGTTTTTGACCTGCTGCTAATGTTATATACAGCTAATAAATGTTCTATTAATGTTACTGGAAGAACATTTGTTGATAACTTTGCCAGAACATTTTGAAAATATTCCCTGATATAGATACATAAATATACATAAATAGATACATATATAGATGATAAACATAGCAGTAGTCATTTACTCCTGACATCTGAGCCGCTGAAGACTACCTGGATTACCTTTGTTTCCGAAGGGAATACACCCCTGATCCACTTAACACGTTTATATGTTCGCGTGAATCATTCGTGATCCAGCTTTACCTATAGAAAAAGCGAGTACGAGGTTAAATGAATCTTTGCAAATCACATTTCTTAAAAATGTGCTGATTAGCAAGTTTTAGGAATCACTACAATTCATTAAACAAGCTCATTAACAGTTAAAGGAACATGCTACAAAATGGCTTGCTCCGAAAATAATTGTTTTTGACAGGGTGTTCAACAGAAATTTTAATCAAACTATGTTACAGACTTTCATTTAGACCTTAAAGAATCATATCAACTTGTGAAAAATTGGCATTCGTTGACCCCTTTGAGGACACATAATGGGAATATTACTTTTGAACGACACACACTCCAAATATTTACTTTCAAAAATGTTCGACCAATGTCTAGCTTAAACATTTCAGAAAATGTCTCATGAACAATGTCGTTCTTGTGCTAATGCCAACGTTACGACACTACGGAACTTCAGATGGATCTCCAGCTGAAATAATATGTTTTTGTTGCTACCCAGCGGGCACACAACGTCAAGATGTTGATATTTGGTTAAATTTTGGTTGCGACATCAGGTGACCAAAATTCGACGCAAATTCGACGTCTAATGACAATGTTAAATAGACGTCCTATACCGACATCACTTGTCGTTGATATTTTGTTGTTTTTAAGGTTGTGTAACCAAAATCTAACGTTAAGTCAATGTCAAATTGACGTCAAATACTGACGTCAACCCGATTTTCATTTTCAACCAAAATGCAACGTCTGTCAATCTGATGTCATATTGACGTCCGGCGCCTGGTGGGTAACGTATGGAGACAAATGTTTGTCCGTAAGTTTAAGAAAACCTTACCAGTGTTGCTAAACAAATAGACATACATGATAAACAAGTCATTTTCAAACAGATCAAACAGTCTTGAGTCAATTAATTAAAATGGACAATGTAGAACTCCCAGATATAGCACACATATGTCTGCAAGATGTCTGTTAAAGATCTCTTGATCTGGAAAACATCTGCTAAAACATTTGGCAGACATCTTACAGATGTCAGTTTTACATACGTTCTAATTCATTAACATCTTAAAGACATCTTATGGACGTCTATTTGACATCTAAAAGGATACATCCAATAGACATATTGCAGATAAGCAAACAACCTAAATAATAGGTCTTGCAGATGTAAATGCAAACGTCAAATAGACATCTCCTAGATGTACATTCAGCTATCAGGGCTGAATACCAGCTATAAAGCCTTTGTGGCCCAGTGAGGATTGTGGAACTAGTCCGACATATGAATATTCAGTAGGCCGTACATACCCTAGAGGATTATTGATAAATATGTGGACTGATTGATATCTTTATCTGTTATTGAGAATTAAAGTGGGTACAAAGTGGGTTGATAAGAACAGAAGCCTCTAGAAGCCCTTGGGTTTCCTTAACGTGGCCTCAGACGTGCTGGTGCTCCGCATACATGAAGCGCTATAAACCTCAATGGCAGGTCTGACATGTAGATAAATATGCCGTGTGATCTAATTCCTGGTATCTGAGGGTCATGGTGTAATCACAGCTGTAATCACGCACAGTTATTATGGCGCGTGTCTGTCAGCGCGCGATTCCCTCTGAGGAAACCTCCGTGTTTCGCTGCGTTTTCTTCTGTATTTCTCACAGGGTTGTAATTAGAGAAAAGCGAGGAAGGCAAGAAAACGCTTCCGCTCCTTAATTATCTGTGTGTATGTGTGTGAGAGCGTGTGCCGGCGCGGAGTGGGAGATTTCATTTGAATAAAATTGAATTTAATCACCATGTAGAGAGCGCGAGAGCAGGGGAAATATTTGCAGCCCTCAGGGTCAACATTACATGAAAAAGAAATTAAAACAAGTAAACATATTTCTCCTGTTTGCTGCCGTGGAGCTGGAGGGGGCTGCAAAATTGTATTTGCTGCCGTGTGAACAAATTTTTCTCTCTGTTCCGGGAATATTAGCTCTCTCTGCCCCCTCACCTTTCTTTGACATCTGCCTGCTTACGTCCTGCGAGCGCTTATCCTCAAATTAACGTCTAATTCAATATACTGCCCAGTGTGTGGTAAGTGCAGATAGTTTTGTTCATTACAACAAGAGCGCTTGTTTGCACACATGGCTGCAGAGAGTATGGATCATTTCAGACGGGAGCGCCAAAATTGCGCGTCATTGCATTTTGCGCATTCTGTTTCGGCGTAAAAAAACAGAACATTCTAGCTACTAATGTTCTAGCTACTATTTTTTTTAAAAGTATATAAAAATGTTCAGACAAAATGTTCTTAAGCAGGTTTACTACGTTTATTATTATATTTGATGTATGTTGTGATAGCGTTGATACAATGTTCTGAGATAAACATTCTCGATGTTTTAACTTGATGAACGTTCAAGGAATATTAAAAATAAGTGGCCAGGTGACGTTATATTTTAGTTGGTTGAATGTTGCAAGAAACACTTTTGTAAGCTTTTAAATAGCGTTATATTCATTAAAAACTAAAACTAGACATTACAAAAAATTTGAAAAACAAACGTTTAAATAGGCCTAATGTTGCATTTTAGGTGAAAATAAAGCATTAAAATAAAAAATTAGCAATAAGTAATTAACATAAGCAATTAAAATAAAACGTTATATAATGTTCTAATAAATGTTTTTGCAACCTTTACACAACGTTTCCTGATAGCACACATTCCTCACAGAGACTTTACATTTCCAAAGACATATTATTTAGATTCTTTGTTCATTAGCAACATGTCTATAGGATGTCAAATAGATGTCTTTAAGATGTTTATGATATAGAATATGTAAAACGGACACCTTGAAGACGTCTGTCAGATGCGGCAGATGCTTTTCAGATCAAGCGATCTTTAACAGATATCTTGCTGATGTACGTGTGCTATCTGGGTTTATAATCACAACTAAATTGAACGTTGTATTCTATTATTTGTGTCCTGCAGATGCAGTAATACGGGATGTTTATTTAATGAAGTGGCTGCATTGCTTGCAGTGTAGACATTTTAAAACAAATTAACATTTAATTAAATTTTCCGCCTAAAATAGTTTTCATCCTTTTCGACTCTTTGTTTTTATGTTCCTTGTTAATTGAAGGGAAACTAACCTCCTCCTGCTTTATTTTTTAGCGCTCATAATGGTGTTCTAAGCCCTGCTTTGCGAGGGGGCTTGTAAATTCATTACGGCTTGTGGTCGGCAGACGGATGCGGCCTGTTTCTGGTCTTTATAAATGGACTTGCCGGCCAGATAATTAAAGCCACGATGCTCTGACATAATTCTCCATTAAGCAATAATGCGATAAGGATGAAGTGCGAATCCTTGCCCTCTTTAGGTACAGATGAGTGTCTTCAAGTGTAATGTAATTCTGTTTGTAGCAGTTCGTAAACGTCTTAATGAATCGGAATAGCCTACTGGGGACATTCAGTTGTGTAGAAAAACCTCGTTTAACTTTATTCACAACAATAGGTTAGTAAATGCTTCAGAATGCAGATGAAGTGGTTAAACATGATAATGGATTTACGAAGAACCATAACATGAATGCAAAAATTCTCCTTTTGTTTAGAGAAAGTGTTTGGATGTCAAAGGCTGTAAACAACAAGTCAAATATGTTTTAACGTATGTTTTAAATTTAAGTGCTCTTATTATGGCTTACGAAAGGTTCATATTCTGGCTTTGTCTCAAACACAGAATTTTGCTTTAATATGCATTTACTTTTTACCTTATTTGTTCAACGACTCCGAAGTGATCCTTCAGCTAGCCTATTTTTTCCCAAAACCCTTTAAATTTCATTTAAAGCAATGTTTGTGAGCTTTTAACGCACCTAGTGGCAAATAATGAATTTGCACTTTCCGAAAAATGACCGAAAATTGTTTCCTGCTGACGAAAACATGAAACGCTTGATACTCCTTTTAAGAACGACTCGTTTCAACGATTCATAGTCGACCCTCAGATTTCAACCTTTGCAGGATATTTTCATTTACTTAGAGCTGTGTTACAATCACATTTTAATTTTAAAGTGAATTATTCTTTAAAATACACTACAGTTTTAGCAGGTTTTCAACGTCAAATCTGAGCCCAGACGCCAAACCAGCTGAAAACCCCTGATCTAGGCACAAGCACACCATCGGTCTGAGGCTTGTCTGGAGCCCTGCTCAGAAGCGAACAGCTTGCAGAGATAGAGGGAAGGAAGGAACGGTGCCAGAGAGATTGCGGGGTCAGTCGGCTGAAGGACGCGTGTTGTTGGCCCCTCTGGCTGTGCTGTCCACAGCAGGCATATGTTCCCGGCCTCAGCGGTCCCTCCTGTCTGAATGTGAAGGGGGTTGCGGCCACTGCTGCATTTTAATCCTCTAAATGGAAAGTTTGGAAATGCTATTATCTTCCATCTGTCGGCCCCCCGCTCACGAAAGGGCCCGGCTCCAACGGCTTGACAGGACCCAAACGCCTTACTGCATTGTGTTCCTCTCACGAGAGGGCAGCCAAGATCTGCGTTAACGCGAGAACACGTCTGGCATCAAACGAATCAGGGGTTTAAAGATTTTTCACTTAAAAACAGCATTTGCATTCCAGCCGGAGATCTTCAAAGGCAAAAAGTGCTTCCTTCACTTAGCTGGAGCGCTTAACCAAAGCTACCCAGAGAGACATCGCACAAACACAACAACATATATTATTTATTCTTATTTATCAAATGCCTATTTAATGTTTCTGAGGAGCATGAAACTGCGTTCCATGAGCTGTGCTCATACCATGGTGCTTTTTGTATGCTGGAGTATTTACACAGCATTTAAAGTTTAAAGAATACCATGGTACTTTTTAATGCTTTGTCCAAAACACATGGTATTATAAAATAACAAACAGACAAACAAACAAAAAAAAACATGGGACTTTTGACCTTATTCATGTAACATAAATGCTTTTCAGTGTTACTTACGTTGCAATCAAATCTTTCCAAATAACACATGGTAAAGCATGGTAATACCATAGTATTTTTACCAAACATTTTCTTGTGTGAGCAGTCACTTTAAAAGTGGATGTACTGTACTCGCTTCCAAAAAGTGACCAAAAAACATTGCACCATGGCGCTGCTTACCGTAATCACTATGGATCATACAAAAAACATGGTAGGTTTTGTAAAGGATGGTCATTTTTTGTATATGTTTATACAAAAAGTGGTATAACCATGCATGTGACCATCTTAACATCCCTACCATGGTATTTTGCATATGAGCTTGGGGTATACACAGTAAAACACATATTTAAATGGTATGTCAAGTAAAAAGCTACAAGAATGATTTTCATGTCCAAACCCTGGTATGTCCATCGAGTATATCTGTTTATATGGTTGAGGACAGCACAAACCCACGCATTCAGGATAGTCCAGGATGTGGTCAGACCTGCAGTCTGTGTGTGGCGGCTTTGTGCAATCACCTCTGTGGATTCGCAGCGGATGTTATTCTGGAAACTGGAATTAAACCTGACTCTAACCTAATCCCGGCTTATTGCCATCTATTTCATTTCACAGAATACCGAGGGTTGCCACTAAGCGCTAACACACACACACACACACACTCATATCAGAGGTGATAAAGCTCTGCAGTAGGAAAGTGTGCTGCAAACACTTTGAACTCACATTACGATCACATTCACATAACTATAGCTCATTTTACACTGGAAATTCAATTTCAACTCAGCGGTTAACACTGATAAAATCGCTAGCTGTTTACCGTGCTCCCCCTTCTTGATTATTTGTATCTTCATGTCTCGTTAAAGATATGCAGAGCATAATACCTCAAATTTCTGCTTGAGGGATCAAGCAGTGCAGATGAATTAAATCTACTAAAATGTGTGGTTCCCCCAACCTGATCTCACGGCAGTTCGTACATATGTTTTCGAGGTGGCTAATTCAAATTTGTACGACCTCACTCCTACGAATTCACACGATTTATTCTAAATCGTACGTATTTTACGAGATGCCAATTCGTATGAATTTGAACCAATGACCTAGACGTAACCCCGCCCCTAAACCTACCCATCACGTGGTGAGGTCGTACGAATTAGTTCGAATTGGCACAAATTTGGCACCTCGTACGAATATGTACGAATTGGTCGTGAGACTGTGTTGGTTCTCCACAGCTAACAGAGAACTTTCACTCACATTTTTAAATGTTATATAAATGTTAGTTCAACTTGTTCTAAAACTAATGTTTATGGAGTGTTCTTAGAACTAATAGAAAATGTTTTAGAACAAATCTCAGAATATGTTCTTTTTTTATGTAATTAATTTTTTTATTTGTATAATATCGGAAAAAAAAACAAACAAATTCAAATTAAGTTCAAATTATATTATGTTTTGGGCAAAAATTACATTAGTGGAAGATTGTAAGAAATGTTTTAAATATTTAATGCTCTTAAATTAATAAATATTTGTTCAAATACGGTTAGGTATTGGGTACTGTAAGCACAATATGTGTTATTTTAGCTGTTGACCAAAATATTTTCAAGTTACAGTTATGGATATAAGTATTAAAGTGCACACTTTGGAGGAAAGGTTAAGGAATTTCAGCTCTTTTATATGTACCTTCCCCCTTTTCAGGGGTCCAGGAGAAGCTTTTTATAGACAGGTGTGTGCTACATCAATTAAGCAGGTAAAAGGTCTGGAGTTGATTAGTGTGTCATTTGCATTTGTAAGCTGTTGCTGTGAACATCATGGGGTGAAAGGAGCTCTGGGAGACGATAGTTAGGCTTCAAAATCAACAATCCAAAAACAAATACACCAGAGAGAGATAGCAGGAACTCAGCAACATAAAAACACCTGGACGCCTATAGAGGACAACAGTGGTGACAATCCTCTCCATGGGGAAGAAAACCTCTTTTACAACATCCAACCAAGAGCCAGACGAGTCTAGAATCAAGAGAAGACTACACCAGAGCGAATCCAGATGTTTCAACACAGTCTCACGAGCAATTCGTACATGTTCGTACAAGGTGCCAAATTTGTGCCGGTTCGTACTAATATGTACGATTTCGTGCGATTTGTCTAAAAACACGTGATGGGTAGGTTTAGGGGTGGGGTTATGTTTAGGGCATTCGTACAAATTCATACGAATTGGCATCTCGCGAAATATGTACGATTTAGAATAAATCGTATGAATTCGTGCGAGTGAGGTTGTACAAAGTTGTATGAATTAGCCACCTCGTAAAATATGTAAGAATTGCCGTGAGATCAGGTTGGTTTTAGACAAGCTGCTGGTGGCGTAGGCCCAACATTTAAATAACATTCTAATCATGAAAAAAGAAAACTAAACTAAACAAGACATTTTAAAAACTAAAACATTGAAACAAACACCTTCAATTAACATTTCAATCACAACATGAAAACTGGATATTTTAATGTCATTATTACAGTACCAATAATATTTTAAATAATGTTTACCTTTGGGTGGAAATATACTGTAGTATACTGTAGAAACATTTAGCAACTTTTAAGTTCTAATCATGTTAGAAGCTTTTCAGAACAATGTTCTCGAAACTTTCCATATAAACATAAATGTGTTACCTGGTTAGATGTCAGGAACACATTTCTCTTATCTCACTAAGCTTCATGTAAACAACCACGCAGGATTATGAATGGAGTACATGATTCATATTCAAATATGTTTTCTGATAATTAATTGACCTTTAGCCGCTCACAGCTGTATGCGGAGGCTGAATATCGTTAACTCCCAACACTCAAATGTCAACAAGCGGAGTGGGGAACGTCTAATTCACGCAAGTGTAAAATAAATTGCTTCTCATACATGTTCCTGCATATGACAAATTGATTTGTGGAAACTCAGATGGAGAGAAGGAAAATCCAGCAGACAGTTCTGCAAACACGCACTCAAATGTAATTGAAGTCCCCGCAGCCCGAGGGCAAAGCGCGCGTTTTCCCGCCCTTAATTTGTTCGGATAACGGTCGCGGCTCTCTTTCGGTCAATAAAACGAATCTAAATCATTTTCCCTCTGCGTGTGAGCGCAGATGATTATTCAATATCAAGCTTTTTTTTTTTTTTTTTTAGATGTTTGCTTGCTGATGCACTATTTCCTGTCAGTTTTCCAGCAACACGCCGCTGGTTATGCCAATAACGTGTTTTTAATTTACAGTCGGTACCGCAGTTGAAAATCCATTATGTCGCATTGTGAGGCAGAGTGAAAGAGGTTGCTTTTTAGTTTGCTTCCATGTCTGTGTAAAAAATGTAACAAAAGTAGTCGGATTTCACTCGGATGTGGTTGTGGCTGGACGCTTTCCGGCATCCCTGTGAATCCGGCGCTATAAAAAGATCGCTATTCATGAGGATAATGCCCAAATTACAGGTTCCCGCAGCCGAGCACCTGGCCCCCGGTCCTCCTTTAACCACAGTCCATTTAGTCATGTTCCCTTGCTCTCCAAAGCACAGGTGATGATGACATTGGTTAGGCACATTATCTCTCCTAATTGCCAGGTTGACACAAAACATTACGGATGGTTTGCGCTTTCCCCCGGTTCCCGCCCGTCGCGAGCTGGGCTTCCTCACCCCAAAAAGGGAAGCTGCAGCCCTTTTTAAGAACTGCTGATGGCCTTATTTTTCTTTTTTTCCCACACCAGGGATAAGGTTATCTGAGCAATTCGTCATGGAGTTTGCAGATAATTAGCTTTTTAAAGTTTCCCCCGAAGTCAGGACTGTCCTTGCAAGGGCGAACCTGTCTCTGGAAAAATGATTCAGCTATAAACAAAAGTTTTGAGCCGGAATCCAGAAATAAGTGGAGTTTCCCACAGCAGCACTTACGCGTGATGCACTGTTGCATCATTTTTGGATGTGTCTATACTGCATAAGTAAATGTAGACGAAGTGTACTTTGCAAATGTTATGCTGATTATTTACTTTGTTAAATACTCTACTCAATGGACCATTAAGTTGGCTACTCTTGCTGCGTTGGTCTGAATATTGATTCTAAAACGAATGCTATATTGTTGAATTGTGTGGTAAATAAACCATTGGTAAATGGTGAGGTAGGTAGCATGTAGATGGGTCGTGTATTAGTTCAAATAAAATGTTTTTAAATGTTGGTTAAATGCACACGTTTAAAGTATTGATGCTTTACTAATTGCTCGTTTGTTATGCACCACAAACAATGCACATGTTTGTTTTTGTACTACTGCATTGAATTAAGTATTGTGATGCTTAATTATGATGTTTGGTAACATAGTCTGGTGATTAATAAACCTTTGGTTTATGATGTAGTTAACATGTAGCAGACAAGTTTATCAACGTTTTGATGCTAAAAAAGCTGGTTTGATAGTTTCCGAGAGGGCATAAAAATGCTAATATTTGTTTTTGCAGCGCTGTGTTGAATTGCTTTTGGGATTTTACTTTGCTGATGTGTTCTGACCGGCTTTTGATGTTGCTGCTGGAGTAAACACTGGCCTGTTACTTCTTGTGGTAAATATAATTTAGATTCGTAACTGTTAGGAAGTTGAACTTCGGCTCTTGATTAATTAATTAAACATTTGCAAAAAGAAATGGATGCATAAACTGAAAGAACCAGAACTTTCACTAAGGACAGGTTTGACAAATGTTTGCCCCTTTTTTTTTTTGGTATTGTAATGTTTTGCTTTTTACGGCAAGTTTACTGTAATATAACCGTTTCTTCTTTGTACATTTTGATTTAGATTTTATTATCCCCACTGAAAATTAACACAGTAAGCAGGTATTTAAGACACTGCATGTTTGTCCTGCTTATCTGTAATGCATTACTATTTTTACTAAAACAACCTACCATCAATATGCATGTATACAGTTCGCTTTCATTAAAAACACAGGTCGTTTAATTGGTTGTTGTTTACGGGCTTCAAGAGTTTTTTGTGCAAATGGAAAACTTCAAATTGCAAATTCATATTTTTATGGAAATTTTTGGTGAAAGGCGTGTGCAAAGTCAACTGTGGGATTCATTTCTGCTTCAGTTTTCACTGCTATATTTAGTTGCATATGATGGAGTAGCCAACTACAAAAAAAAATGTCCTTCACAGTCTGCTTTTTTTATTTTATTTATTAAATCATTTTAAATTCATAACTTGACGTGAATACACTCACTAGTGGATTTATTTTTTATTTTTTATTAATTAACTAAAAACGCTAAAATCTTTATTTATTTATTTTTTTTGGAGTTAATGTAAGTAAGATTTTTGGTTGAAGGTCATTTAGCAATTATTTTTTTTCTCTAAACAGAAATTTTCTAATATCCTGCTGTCCATAATAAGTTTGCATGCTTGTGATCCAGTGAGCAGGTGCACTTAAAGCCACATATATAATAGGTTTACTTTGCAGTCGCGAGTTTCTGTGCTCAGGTAGAGGTCACGTCACCCTTCTGTTGGTGCTGGCATGCGGACTCTTTAGCAGGGCACACATTTGAAAGCGCAGAGCCCCTATCGACAGTCTGGGCCTCGTTCTATTGACTGCCTCATTTCCTGTTAGCCAGAGAGCTCAGCTGAGCGTGTGCGTGAATAACCACACGGCGCGACCTGGCCGGGTGTTTGCGCGAGCAAGAGTGTGTGGTTTGACCCGTGACTGCTGGGATACGGACACCGCTGCTCCTGCTACAGCAATGAGTCATCGTGCGGCCCGGCCTCAGTGAGCACACAGCAGTGATTGATAACTACCCAGAAAGATTGCTCATCCCCTCGTTTATTTATACCGTCGCCCTTCACTTTGGCTTTCTTCTGAGCATACTTGTGTTTTTGGAGCTGTGCGCATTGGTTTATGTCATGTAAGAGTGGCATGCAATATTTGCTTACATTCACCCTCGGACCATCCAAGATTGTTTGTTCATCAGGTTTGGAGAAACATAGCTTTGCATCAGTGTCATGGATGCTCTGCAGTGAATGGGTGTCAAACAGCTGATGATAACATCACAATAATCCACAGCACTCCAGTCTATCAGTTAAACATCTTAAGACAAAAGCTGAAACAAATCCATCATTAGACATTAACTAAAAGATTCAATATATATCATTCAAGTTTATTTATATAGCACTTTTTACAATACGAAACACTGCAAAGCAGCTTTACAAGGAATAAAATATGCTTATATACCGTATTGCAGAAACTTAATATATTTAACTTATGGCGAAATCTGCTAATTCTGTATGTTGCTTGAGGGTTGGCATCCTCTGAGAGAGTTGAGTTTATGGTAAAAAGATGAGTCTATAATTGATAAAACCACTTCCTCCAGTAAAAAGATGGTCTGATCTGCATCAGGAGAAAAACCAGCACAGATGAAGCGCCATTTATAAGCCAAAACAGGAGGGTTATTACATATCATGGACTCGTAATCTAACCCAATCTTATGAGATAAATGAAAACTTGTGGTATTGATGCAATATTTTCGACGTGTACTACATGAAAGTAATGTAGCATTTGAAAGGTTTCTTGAAGTATTTGGGTAGTATGTACTTTGAAGTATGCTAGTTTACGTCTACTTTGACTCGAGATCCATCTGTTTGAGGTGTAAACGTTGACCCATGGAACAGGTTGTTCTACAAAATCGGCATCTTGGTTTGATACAGGCTCAAACATATAATGTTGAATCCCTAATCCCTCCATCGTTCACGCTGGACAGTAGAAATCTGTTTGTGCTAATGAAAGGAGCAACGCTGAGAAACAGCCAATCAGAGCAGACCTCCTCATTACTATTCATGACCCTTCCAAATAAGGCCAAAACAGACTGTTTCATTCTAGGGTCAAATTCTAGGGTTGTAAATGGACCTGTAAAAACGTTTCTCAGCATTTTTTCCCCTTACCTAAGCTACATACCTTCTATGTATCAGAGAACAATTTAAAATATTCTCTCAATGCATTCTATGGCACCTTTAAAAATGTATCTGTAAAGCAAACAAATATTTGTAGGGATGTTTCAAATGAAAGGGAACAAGCGAAAACCGAAGGTCCCTTAGTCTGTTAGCAATATGAACATGTGAGGCTCATTTTATGGACGTGATTTAAATTTGTGATCATGTGATCATCTTGCTCTAGTTGGGGTTGATTTCGACTTTATATTAAAATGTTATTAGAATAGGCTAACTAAATATTGCTTGATGTTGATGTCATAAACGTTTTTTCTTCGGCAGATAGAAATATGATTGAAGATAGTCAAAGCAAGGTTACCCCCCAATACAGTAAAACTTCACATTTTAGAGTAACCTTTTATTGTGGCCAGTCTAAGGCACATCTGTGCAATAATCATGCTGCTCCCACAGTGACGGAAAATTCAAAGCTTCTTTGATATGCCAATTCTGATAGATCTCTTATTTACTTAAGATATTTTAATAGACAAAACACCAGTTGATGATATGACTGATATTGTTAGTAACACAGATTTAGATTAAGATTTTTCAAGAATTCACGCTTTCCTCATAATGAAGAATAAGCTAATTTGGCGGGCTGTCTGGGGAGCGAGCCAGGAGAACGGCGAACTCCGAAGCCCCCCAAGAAGACCTTGTGAGAACCAGGCTTAGTTGGGTCCAGTTCTCCTCTGGCCGGACGCCCAGCACCTAATTTCCAGTTTAATTTTAAACACATGTCAGATTGTGTAGAGGACGTATAGTGTGTGAGTGTGTGATTTTACAGCAGTCAAATAATACATAATACTCTTTGCTTAAATTTAAAGAAATGTAATGGAAAATAATGTAATAATGTAAAGAAAAAAAATCATCATTAAACATGAAGAAATTATACATAAACCGAGACGGAAAGCGGAAAGTATACAAGCACATCTCACCGCTGCCTGCTCAAAACCGCATGTGACGTGCTGTGAGGGATTGCGTGCTATCTCGAGATCAGACGAGTTATGCTCGTCTCCTGGCTGAATTGTATAAATGCTGGATAAAGATTGTGTGGGGGGTCGAATCAAGATTGCGATCTTTTAACGAT
This sequence comes from Enteromius treurensis, assembly GCA_032275025.1. Lineage (NCBI taxonomy): Eukaryota > Metazoa > Chordata > Actinopteri > Cypriniformes > Cyprinidae > Enteromius > Enteromius treurensis. The sequence continues at coordinate 1,309,600 of JAUCMU010000047.1, read as the reverse complement.
TAATTGTGCAGCTCTAACCTCTATGTATGCTGCTCATTTGTGGCAGCAGTATAGAAAGAAAAGCATGCAGAGACTTAATGCTGCTTATAAAGATGGCATGCGACTGCTACTTAAGGTGCCATGATGGAGCAGTGCCAGCCAAATGTTTGTCAGCGCTGGTGTGCCAACCTGTGCTGCGGAATCTTATGTACAAATAGTATCATTTTAACTTTGACTAACTTGGTACAAAGTTCAGTTCGGCTCTTCTCAAATTTGTGGGGACATTGGCTTTTTTAGTATTTATATATTTAGGTAATTGTGGATTATGTCTTTGTGTGTGTGTATTGTATGTTGATATGGTGATGTTTTGTATGGACCAAGATTGTCCTGAATAAAAGTTTATATATAGGGACCGTCAATTTACATTTGTGTGGAATACAACTTTAAAATGTATGTTAAATGAAAAAGTATGATGGATGATTTGCTTTAGTAACATGATAATATCATGCAGGCATATATAATTATATATTTTATTTCCATATTTTTAAAGATAGAGAAAGTCTCACTCTTTAGTTTGAAATGGATTACGTTTATATGATCTTGTTTATATGACTAGGTGTACCCTGTGTACAGTTTGTACAGTAAATCAGACATATAGTAATACTCCGAATTTTTGACCAAATTGTGTACCCATGAGCATACTTACTTTTTTAAAATGATAAATGATAACATGTTTTATATGTTAATGATAACATGTTTTATATGTTTAAAAACATATAAAACATGTGGAAATTTTACTGTGATGGCTAGGTTTATGGCATGATACTGGATAAAATTCATTAATGTTAAGTTCAATTTAAATATTAAAGTTACTAAACATAATGTAGAAACTGCCATACAACTATAAATATGGAAATAAATGTAAATTGAATGAAATAGTAATAAAAATATGACTAATATATCAGCTGTAAAATTTTTAACAGAAAAAAAATTTAAGCTCATGTTTTCCTACAATATATATATATATATATATATATATATATATATTTTTTTTTTTTTTTGTTTTTTTTTTTTTTTTGGGTCCCTCAGATTGAAAACCCCTGTACATTTTTTATTATTATTTAATTTTATTTATTATTATTATTATTATTATTTATTTTAGATTTATTTTTGAGTTTTCGCAGAAGGCATTTGGTATAGTATTCCTAGGTGTTATATAAGGGTTTGTTAATACTTCATGGCCCGGTTTCACAAACGGGGCTTAGCTTAAGCCAGGACTAGGCATTCGTTTAATTAAGATATTTAAGCAACTTTTACCAAAATGCCTTCTAAGAAAATATATCAGGTGTGCATCTTAACACAGAACAATGACACTGACATGTTTTAAGATATTTCCGAGCAAGATATTTTCATCTGAGACTATTTAAACATGCAATTTAGACTGGGACTAGCCCTGTCTGTGAAACTAGGGGCATATGTTTTTTATCATGCATTATGCCTTTAGAATACCCTTATGATGTATTATAAACACAGGCTTCATAGAAAGTGTTACCAAATGTTCTTTTTTTGTAATTACACAATTTAAAACCACATTAATGGGCCAATAGTAAAGATAAAGTGTTTGTCTGTTGGAAGTCAAACCTGGAAATTCCTGTAGGCACATTTATTTTCAGATGAGAAAACACTAATGAACACTAATAAATAAGCACTAATAAACAGTGATATATAGTACATACTGAGAAGTGTTCATTATTTCTTGTTTTTCCTAAATAAAGCAACCATGTCTTGTGCATGTATTGAATGATTTACATGGGTATAAAATTGACAACTAAGATGTTGAGTGGTTAAGAGCAGCTATGTTAGTAACAGCAGTAAGGCGGTTGAGGTTAGTAGTGATGAGGAAGTGTTGTGTAGAACAGATAGTGTGATGAAATGTCCAGCGAGATCTTAACAGTCAAATGTGGATTAAAGGAACCTTTACCTAGTGTACATACTGACGTGAATCTGCTAGAAGATGAATAATTTTATATGTCATATGTAATTATAATTAATAATATAAAATATGGACACAAAGTTGGGAATACAAATGAATATATGTAATGTATTTGAAAGAAGCTCATCAATGTCACATGATTCTTCAGAAATAGTTCTTATATGCTTATTTGGTACCCAGTACTTATCAGTTATTAATGATGCTGAACAATTACGTTTCTTTTTATTATCATCATCAAAGAAAACATTGTTTTTGGTGTTTTAGCTGTTTTTTTGTGGGAACCATGATACATTTTTCCCAGGATTCTTTGACGAATACAACTTTAAAAGACAACATTTATTCAAAACTGATCCTTTATAACATTATTAACACCAATAAGAATACTAAATATTAAATAGAAAATAAAGGAGTTCTCATAACATCTTTTGACCCAAAAAAATCATCATTCGTGAGAGTTATTACACAGTTTTGATTATTTTTTTATATATAAAATGTAATGTATTTTCAGATTTAGGGTGACCCGGACAAGTTTTTAGGAGATTTAAACCAGCTGTGATTAATATTAAAAAGGAATATTTCCTTTCTTCAGGTGCTTTACCGAATAAAGGAGAAGGAATTCTTGGATCATCAGCTAAAAGACCCATCCCAGCCCAGCCGGGACGTGCAGCTGGCCCCCATCCCTGTTCATGGTGCTCAGCCCCCTCTGACCCTCAAGAACAGTATGGTCCAGGCCAACCAGACGTCCAAACCCAGTGCCACCCATTCTACCAGCAACACAAGCTCCCCGTCCTGTAAAATCAACATCCATCAGACCCATTCTAGCGTGATAACGTCAGAGCCTCAGTGCCCACCCAGCCACTCTGTGGCTGAGCTCAAACCCACTGTGTCCTCCACACATTCACCCTTCAGAATGAAGCCAGTTGCAGGCCTGCAGGAGCGGTAAGACTTTATTGGTGCATGAAAGAGTTTTGATTGACAGTGGTGCTCTTTTTTAGAAGACATAATAAGGCGTTTGAGGTTAGGAAACAGTGCTGACTGAGACAGAGAATAACTCACTTGGGAGTGGACTCTGTGGTTTGTATCTTTGCAGATCCGTTTCAGGCTCAAACAGCACTAAAGTCATGCACTAAAGGAAAAAAAAGTTGCTTGTTGCTCGTAAGTAACAATCTATTATATAGACAGTCTCGTAACAAAGTATGTTGGAAATGACCAATCAAAGCACACTGTTCGGAGAAGAACGCTGGAAAAAAACGACAGAAAGCTGCTTGTCTATAGCCCTGCTGCAGTGCAAGCCACGCACGACAAACGGCATACATGCCGCTTCCGCGCTGCTTGTGCATGCAGTGTAACCGGCGTGTTTTATGCGTGAGAATTCATGAGAATCGCGCTGCAGGATGTCTAATTGCGTCTTTGCATTGACTTAAAGGTGGAAAACTGAATTTACCTTGGCATGGTTGAATAATAACAGTTCAGTACATGGACATAACATACTGGTGAGTCTCAAACACCATCGTT
>JAUCMU010000047.1:1292805-1306013 GCA_032275025.1 Enteromius treurensis | reverse complement strand
AACAGACTGTTTCATTCTAGGGTCAAATTCTAGGGTTGTAAATGGACCTGTAAAACCGTTTCTGGGAATTTTTTCCCCTTACCTAAACTACATACCTTCTATGTACATATCAGAGAACAATTTAAAATATTCTCTCAATGGATTCTATGGCACCTTTAAAAGCAAGCGGAATTGCATTTAAATTTGAGTGTTAATTTAAATCTAAAGGTACGTTATTGTTAATTGTGTTACTTTAAAGTTTGATTTGATTTCAAATCCATCAATTTAATGCGGAATTTAACGCAAAATTAAGCGGTTTGATTAGGATTTTAATCTCTGATCAATGAATCTTTGGTTCATCATAGCTTGAGTTAATAAAGCCTAGTTCAACAAATCCTCGCCCCCCACAAAAGTGTGAATGAAAATCAGTTAAACTTTTGTCTAATTTCTTTAGTAAAAGTAAAAACCGTTAAACAACTGCCAGATCATTGGGTTTCATTCTGTCTGTGTTTTTAGGCAGAAGAACAGTTAGTTTCCAGAACAAGGTCAAAATTATAGTGAGGAGAGACAAAGTGAGTATTTCTCTCTCTGTCAGCAGAACACACGGAGAGCCATCAGGAGGCCAAAAGAGTCTCGTCAGAAACAACCTCCCGCGTCTCGCTCGCAACCTGACAGAAACACGGCAGGCTGGAAATTAATAGCGTGTTTGTGAGCGGCGGCGATCGATTTCTCTGCCGGTCCTCGCAGAGCTGTTCTGCAGCGTCAGACAGACAAACTATTCAAACTTTCCTCTTACAGATGGACACACTAGCGCTCACCTACTTATTGTTGCAGGAAGTGAAATTTGTGATAAGTTTGGCTACTTAAACCATCAAACCAGACCAGAGGGAACCAGCAGCATGGTGACAAGTGATAATGGAAACCCCATTAGGCCGGTTTTAGGAGTTTTGGGTGTTATACTTCATCCAGATGTGCTAAAATACTGCAGAAACATAAAAAATATGGTTGCTTAAGAAATAGCCTACTGTTTTGTATTGAATTAAGTGTTGGGTAACACATCTGAATAAATAATAAAACAACAACAAATAAATGTGTGTTTTGTTTGTTTATGATTTTTTACAGTGTAATAATAATAAGCTTTTCATTTAATTGAATGTAAATATGTTTTTTTGTAGTAGATATCATCCAGTAAAATTTTATGTTTGTATATTGAATATATTTTTATATTAAATTATATTAATATAAATATATGCATGCAAATACGTGTAAATATTGTTTGTGTGTGTGTATTTATTTATAGAGAATAAATATACACAGTGCACACATTATATAAACAAAACATTTTTATTTTGGATGCGATAAATCATTGGACAGCGCAAATTTAAATGTATTTGTGAAATCTTCAGCACAATTTATTCTTTTTTATGTTTTACTGTATGACTTTGTTTTTGAGCATTTGTTGGTAATTTTCATGAAATATGATCTAGATGTGTTCATGACAGACATTATGTCTTTGTAAGATGATTTGGGAGGAAAACCTTCCCATGCAAAGATAAATACATGCGAATGGAAATATGAATACGATCTGCGTGATTTTCCGTCAGGTGTGTCTGTGCAAACTAGATTTGCCGGCCTAAGATGCATCGTGCTGTTTGAGCCCTGCATTATTTATTCATAATAGCAGCATTCATAACGGAGTGGCCTGCTTTATGCTCTATATGTCAATGCCTGGATTATCATAACACGTCCGACGGGTGACCTCTGTAAAGGACGAGCAGGAGCTGTTATTATTAGAGTATCAGGAGGGTAATTATGGGCTCTGGTGTGATGTTCTCCACATGTGAAGTGTTCAGAGCGACTGTGACGGGACGATAACACCGATCACACTGGAGATGCTTTCTGATCGCTGTGCTTCACCACACTGTGCTCCATTCATATAGACGAGCCTGGACCCAGACCGGGAAAGGTCAGATTTGTAGAATTAATAAAACTAATATTTTATGTATATATTTGAAGAAATACAAAACATGTTTAATAATAAACAAATATCTGAATTATATCATTGTCCTTGTTATGTGTCGTATGTGTTCAAGAATGATAACATACTGTTAATGCCATTATTATCTTTAATAATTGTATTGTATTGTTTTTCTATTAATTACCTTGTTTCTTGACAATTATGAGTGATTCTAATAATAATATTTCTGCTCATATTATTTCAAATATTTAAATGGTGTGTTTTTGTATTTATTACACATTTTATTATACATTTAACAATTACAACTACTACTACTAATAACAATAATTATTTTTAAGATTCTTTTTATTTTTATTACTATATTTGCCTTATATAATGAATTGTTCATTATTATTTTTAAATGTAAACTTTAAGTTGTTTTTATTAATAAAGCTAATGTTTTATTTATATTTGAAATACTTTCATTTTAAATGTAAATGTTAAAATTGTCTATTTTTTGTTTAATATTAATAAAAATATTTTAAAAAGAATAATATTTTTTTATGTTCGTTAAGCAAATTTCTTAAGAACCAAATTTTGTTTGCTTATTTGTTTACTTGTGTATGAATCTTATATCGAAAGTTTTGTTTTTCTTAAAATGATTTTCAAGTGCCACTTAAGTTACGATGCTTTTGGAAAATAGACCATAATATTAACATCAGTCGTACGATCCTTTTTACGAACTTCTTAGGCTTACAATGCACATAGGGCTTTACGATCACTCCAGAGCACTCGTAGATCTACGATGATTTTCAACTGCTACTTAAGTTACGATGCTTTTGGAAAATAGACCATAATATTGAGATCAGTCGTACGATCGTTTTTACGAACTTCTTAGGCTTAAGATACTTATGGGAAATGCAGGCCTGTTCTCTCTGCTGTGCTTCTGCATCCATCACTATTCATCGCATACGTCCTAATTCATCTGCTGCTTTCTCACGAATGTGAGTATAATATTCAGCAGAAGCTAGAAATCAGAGATTATTAAGTTTTAAATATAATTTTTTTTTTGTTCACAAATGCATTGATTCGCTTCAGAATGCTTTTAAACCCTTGAGCCACTTTTTTTTTGGTCTTCAAATTCTCGCCACCCATTCACTGCCATTATAAAGCTTTTTATTTATTTTTTAACATACTCATACAAAAGAAGAAAGTCATGGCTTGAGGATGGGCTACTTTTCAATTTTGGCTAAGCTATCCCTTTAAGCACTTGTGAAGTTTGAGCTCCGCGTGATTAAATCGCTCAGTGCTGTAAGCCCACAAGGGACTGTAACCGACACAAACACGCTATAGTTTCTTTCCAAGCACACGACTATCAGAGTTTGGGCGTGTTGGGTGGGTTTTTAATCTAAAGTCGGCGTGTTATTTGACTGGAATGATCTTGTCCATTGTGACAGCGACACAAGCGCAGTTCAACGCTCTCCTCCAGGAGAACCAACGCTGTTTCTAAGCCACGCTTCGACAAAGCTCGCCTTTCAGAACCTTCCATTAGGGACTTCTCAAATTGGTGTTTGTAAAAAGGAAAAATGGAGTGTTTTCCTTCCCCTCAATAAAGCAGAAATGCATGAAAAAGAAATGTCAGAGAAATGTCAAGCACCCGATGGCCGGTCAAGTCCGGCCTGACAGAATGTATAGACGGAAAATGCTCTCTCAGCTCCACTTTTAGCGCCTGGCTTTAGAAATGGATTTGGAAAAAAATTGACTTTATGCAACTTCAGTAAAGGACAAGTTTTTAGAGCTCCAATAAAAAAGTGAATTTAATCTTTCAGTTGAAGTTTTTAAAGTTTTGCATTGGCGGTTCAGACCTGCTATTTACTAATTCAGTGTTTATTAAGTTTAGAATTATTTAATATTTAATAACACCTTATTTACAGTTACACCTATTAGTTGCTTATTAGCATGCATATTACTAGACTATTATTAGTGTTAATTAAGCACTTATTAATGCCTTATTCTACATCCAGAATCCTACCCAATATATATATATATATATATATATATATATATATATATTAAATGTTGACTTTTTAAGACAAAATTGTTAAATTATTGTAAACATTAGGCCTGTATTGAAAGAATATTGATTGAATTGTTTGAATGATGCAGTGGAATTGTTTCATATTCTGCTGATGTGGTGTTAAATCATGAATAAACAAATAGATCTTTAATAATATTTTAAATTAGCTTTTTATTTTGTTATTTGTATTTTAATTTCAGTTAAAGTTTTAGTTGACATTAACTCTGATGCTAAGTATTACCGATACGTCTGTATTTCGTAGTATGTTTTCTTGCTACGGGTTCATATCTCAAATTAGCCTCTCCAGAATGTCACGTTTTGCAGATAATGATTCAATTATAGCGTGTTAAATAAGCACAGTCTGTGTCAGAGTAATCTTACTTTACATCTGTGCATTTGCAGCTTTGAATATTGATCCAGAAATTCTCGACGGCCTGAAGTGTCCGCTTGTCCTGCTAAAGCTTCGCAGCACGTTAGCGCTCTCTCCAGACGCTTGATTTGCATATCTGTGGAGTGCTAATTCATTTCTTAATCAATTAGTTGTTAAAGTCCTCTGTCAGTGTGTCGTGGTTTTATATGCTTGGAATCAATCACACAGGCATTTCCACTCGAAACCTGCAGCAGTACAGTTGATAGTGTGTGTATTTGTTTGCAAAACACTCTGATTGACTTTTTTTTTGTGTGTGTGTGCTGTTTGCATTCTAAAATGGTGGAAAATTGTCAATGTTTACTCACCGTCATGTCATTTAAATCAATATTAAGGTCTTAAAGGAATAGTTCACCCAGAACAAATTCATGTATTTTTGGGTGAACTGTCTATACCTTTTAAATCATTTTGTCTCTCAAGTAAAAGATGTTGTTTTGCAGTTGTTGGAAAAAAAACAAGACGTAGAGGTGTGAAAATACATGCCTTGTCATCTTTCTTGACATCTATCTTTCGAGACTGTCTTTCTACTAAACATCCTTTTATCTGTCTGTCTGATTATAAGTTTGTCTCTGTCTATGCATAATCCATCTATCTGTCTAGACGTCTGTCAATGTTTATCTAGACGTCTGTCTGATCTATTTATCTAGGCTTTCAAAATCCTTTCAATCAATCATTTAAATCAGAATACTTGCATTAATATGCTCCCTTGTCTTTCGCATTATAAAATTGCACCGATTTCACTGAAAGGCCTGATTATTTGATGTTTTGCTGAAGGTATGTTGATTTTCTATCCCCGTGGCTAACTAGCTAGTCCAAGCGTGGCTTGTTTTCTCAGTCAGTGCTGGAGTGTGTTGAACGGGTGTAATTCCGTCTTGACCTGTAGGGGTCAGTCCTGATCCAGCTTCATTCGTTCGGGCAGTATTAGCATCCGCTGTCGTCTGTGCTTGGCCCGGCCACTCACAGACCTGAAATATTGTTCACATCATCATCGGTCATGGTGAAGGCGGCTGTAAACTTGTGTATGTGTATATGTGTGTGTGGCCGCTGGAAAGCAGCGCTGGCTGATGCAGGTGTGTGTGTGTGTGTGTGTATGTGTATGAAGGAGCTCCTCCATCTGAGTGAAGTGTGTGTGAGGGAGGAAAGAAAAAAAAAAAGGTGAGGAAAATAGTTTTATTAGTGTTTAAATATATGTGTCTCATTATAAATTTGTATTTCTGTCCACCTACAACCTCCTACATCTATCTATATACCTATCCATCTATCTGACATCTGTCAGACTGTTTATCTAGTCACCTGTCTACTAGACATCTATGCATCTGTCTCTGACAACCTACATCTATCTATCTGTCTGTCTGTTAAACACTATTCACAATAATATAATAAGTTAGGGATATTTTGTTGGAGACTTTTGTATTGGGGTGAGAGACATACCTCATTCTGTGTTTTCCATGTACAGTAATGGTCTCGTATTTGGGCTAATACCATTGCAATGTGGCATCAATTTCAACATTCTGTGGGTGTAAAAGGCTGGTATTGTCAGTAAGTCATTCCAAGTTCATCATTCAAACAGCCATGAACACACAACGTCACTTAACGGACGAGCAGCCCACCTGGCCATGGCGTGCCTTCGGGTCGGTGGCAGGCAGTCAGATGTTGCTCATGAACTTGGTGTTTCTTAAAGTGTCATCAGCAGACTTGCATCAAGACACAGAACTACTGGCAGAGTTCATGACAGACCCAGGAGTGGAGTGACAGACCGTGACGATGACCAGATAAGGACCTATGCACTCAGACATCGTTATTGAACTGCCACACAGCTGCAGGCCCGTTTACAAGATGTGAGGGGTACTAGGGTTTCCAGACAAACCATTCACAACCGTCTCCAACACTTTGGCTTGAATGCCATACGACCATTGCAGGTGACTCCACTGACACCAAGACAACGCCATGTGACCTGGACAAAGCACTGTTTGGACAGCGCTGGTCCATCCGTCCATCCGTCCGTCTAACTGTAGGTAACCCTCAGCCTTTTCCAAACAGCTAGCTGATGTTTTTCCAGTTTACATCTGTCCACATTCACACATTTCTCCTTATTACTGAACCCAGCCAGGACGGCTCGGCTAATTAGCACTCTCAGCTGCGTCCCCTATGAAACATCCTGCTAGTGCTCGCAGAAGTGTGAGAACATCTGTTGCGTTTGCATGTTGCAAGACACTGTTGTCCTTAAAATGTGGGAAAACACGAGTCCTCCTCAATTACACACGTTTCATGCTTTGACTGAAGGGTTGTGAATGGAGAATTGGCCTACTCGCGTCTTTGGAAAGCGCAACTAGAAATGTGTAAATAGAAACACATGCGCTCTCGTTCTCTCTGACATGGCGGCGTTTTCATCCATCATTATTTTGCAGGTAGGAGGAGCCGCTCTCCTCTCTTGTACTGGGAATGTCAGTGCTTATGAAGATCCACGGATGGGGTCGCGGTGATGGATCGCCAAGAGACCCAAGCACCATTTTCTGCCCACGTTTTCAGCAGTTTTCATGGTTGATGAGCCACCCGAGATACATAAGCCTTTAACGCTGACCTGAAGTCGGCACATTGCTAGATAAACTTAAACCACAGCTGACCAAGCACACTAGCATACAGTACACAATACAAACCATTCGCCTTAGATGTGACAACTACAATGTTGAATAATTGACTTTGCTTAACTAGAACTGGCTAATTTTATACCATCCTGGTGTCAGATTATACATCTCTTTGTGTATCATTTTCATAAACAAGATGTTTAGCTCTAGATTTTTAGTCTGTGTATAACAGTATCCCGGACGAGCCCCCAATCTCCCTTTAATCCACTAATTTTAAACAGATATAAACCGAAGTAGAATATTGCACTCTATTTTACAACCAGGTGCCATGTGAAGTAAAAAATTGCGTAAATTGCGTCATTTTGCATAATTTGTCTACTTCAAACACAAAACATACTTTAATCCAGTATTCCATTTCATAAATGCTCTAAAAGGGCTGTGGATTGTTAGCTTTTCATTGCAAACAAACAAATTTCAACACATGCGACTATTGTTTTTATTTGAAAGCTACAGTATGTCGAGCAAAAAAGTTTGAGTCCCCATCTTAAAAGTTTCGACTAGTTTGCTTTTCATAAAGTTGGTCGTCTTTTCTTTAGCAAGACAAGCAGTTGTTCTCCTATCTATTGAGAATGCATCTTTTATTGTGATTTTTGGAGCCGTTTAGCTAGGGTAAACTGATCTGAAAGAAGTTCAAAAGGGCAGCGTTCCCCCCTCACGCATCCAGAGCACGAACACCAGCTCATATTTGCTGAACATGCTGAATTTCCACTCAGCCGAAGCCCTCGACCGTCCTTGTCGCTACACCAGCAGATTGTGCGAGTCTCTCCGCTTAAGCTCTGGAAATAAGATGCAGTGGTTTCTGCAAATCCGTCAGGCGTACGTTTGATTAGCACAGCAAAGGAAGACATTAAACAAACAGCATGTTGGGACAGACCGATTCCCGCCTGTAAGAGCAGATTCATTTATTTCTGATAATAACCCAAACACAAATAACAAACTGCACACGGTGACTTTATGGCCTGCAGTCTTCAGCGGATCCGTCTGCTTTTGCTTTCTTTTGTGCTTATTTATAGAAATAAACAAATGCAATAGTTTTTGACAATCAGCTCAGATTGTTTCATCTCAAGAATATTGCGTATTGAGAACTTTAACTTGCAAAGTTTAACTTGATTTGTCTAAACCCCAGTGATGGGTTGGTTTAGGGGCGGGGTTAGGTCTAGGTCATTTGTACAAATTCATACAAATTGGTAACTCGTAAAAGACAAAAAATGTATGAGTTACCCAACTCGTATAAATGCACTGTATGAATTTCTGTGAGACTGCGCTGGGTTTATCTGTGGTATTTGGAGAAAAACCATTGTAAACCCAGTTTAAATAGTCTTTTATAGAAGTTTACCACAGTTTTAGCATCGAATCCTAGTTTAAGGCAGGGTAGTAACTGGAGTCAAATTTGTGAAGTTAGCTTTTTAATAACATATCCAATAGGTTTAGCATGAATCTACAATATTTCAACCAAAATAATGTTGATCCACTTAGTTATACAGAAAACAAAACAGAAAAATAATATAAATCACACTCATTTAATGTATTTTTTTTTATATATACATAGTAAAAACCGTGCATAAAACGTTTATTTAACAGCATTTTACTGAGTGAAATATTTTTCAATTTATTTTGTAATGAAAGCTTGCATGTTGTGATAATATCACCAGATATAAAATGTAACATTCAGCAGCAAACAGATTTACTGCAATGTTCTTTATAAAGCGGTTTGCCTCTTGAGGAACATGTTCACACTAATGAAACACTGTTCCCATTGAAAGCATCTTGAGATTGGACATTTATAGCGTTTGTTTCAGGAGCTCGGCTGCTTCGCCTTCTCCATGGCTCTTAGAAAAGACACAGAGTATGCTATTTTCAAACACGCTCTTATCTGACCCTCTCTCTCTCACGTTGAGATTGTGTCTCTCGACCATCTTGCAAGAGATGCTCAAACAGTTGCCATAGAAACCCATCTCCTGAAGAAGCCCTCCTTGTGTTGATGTGTTCAGATGGGTGTTACTCGCACGTGTTCATCAGAGGAAAGACTGTATATGAGTTCAGACTCAAACACACTTTCCAGGCGTGCTGAGACATGCTGAGAAGCGCAGCCGCTGTCGTCTGCAGTCTGGAAATGAGTGAAAGCCTCCTCAAACTCTCCTCCACCACCTGCTAAAGGTTTTCAAGGCCTGTCAGGACTTCAGATATGTTTTTAGACACTGGAATACTTTTTTGCTATTTTTGTAGCAAAGCACCTGTTGATCAGCGAGATTCTATTGCTGTCAATGCCTTTTGAACATTCTGGTCACTCACTCTCTAATTTACTTCGTTTCTTGCACAGCATCCGCTGTTTAACTGTAGTATTTGGCGTAAAACCCCATTTTTTGTTATTATTGTAAAGATGGGTAGAGATTCAGGTGAATACAGTGCACTCTTCCCGTCCGGCCCACAGAGGAAGTCAACTGAGCACGATCACGTCTCCAAACACCCGCTTACAGAGCCATGCAAGGTTAACAACACGAGCTGCGCAGGATAAATGGGCTCCACTTACCGCCTGTCAACGATGGGACACCAGAGAACAGCAGGAAACACAGAGAGAGACTCAAAATAACTCATAAACGCTTTCGAGCCACAGCTGCTTCATGTTCTGTCTCACAAGTTTTTTTTTTTAAATTGATGTGATATTTATATTTTATTTTATTTATTGATTTTTACTTACTTTATTGACTTTATTTTTTAGGTTATGTTTATTTTATATTTATTTTATTATTATATTAATAATTATTTAATATATTATATTTATTTTGTATTAACATTCCAAAAATATTTTCATTTATTTTTATTACATTTTTATTAACTTGAGGGGAAATAAAGACACTTTCCTGATTTGTATAAAAGTGTTTCTCCCTGGCCACTTTCCAAACAAAATTAATCTAATAAATCGTCAAGATCCCATTCCCATAGCTCTTTAAGGGCTCCGATATTACAGCAGAAACAATGAACCTTTCACTTTAATTAAATGATTTTCCATACTCGTTACTTAAGGATAATGAGTTATTTTTCTTTCATTTTTTTTTTTTTAGTTTTTCGGTCAGTTGTGAATTAACCTCAGCATCCGGTGGGAGTTTCCCATCTGTGCCGAGAACACAGAATTGGCTTTTTAGCAAAGAGATTAGAAATCACATCTACATTTATTCATTATTACAGTAACCATTGAGCTTTTCCAGACAGAATGAAAGAGACAGAATGAAGTTAGGAAAGGGACTAATTGAGCCAAACCCTGATTATCTCAATATGATACAAAATCATCAAAAATTTTAATTTTAGAACCAGAACCTTACATTTTTTTTGTATTACTTTTTTTAAATTGTCCTTTTGTTTAAAAAGTACTTCACTAGTCATTTGTTTTATTTATGACTTTTTACAGTGTAGGAAACGAGCTTGTGGCCAGGCGCGACGAGTACGGGGCTCGCCATGACCTGGTCAGCTCTCAATGCACCTCCGGGAGGAAAGGCACTGGGGGGGCCGCGATGAGTTCGCGGGCCGAGAACCCAGATACCAGTCATCCAGCCTCGAAGGATCGGATGGGGGCAAACGCGGTACCTCCAATCCGATCCCCTCGGCGGCTCGGATGAGCATAGCCGAGAGCTCAGCGTCCGCTTGGGACGGCATCAGCTTTTCTGCACTCTGATGCTGCGGAGGACATCTCAGCCTCTTTGGGTGCACCAAAGGAGACGCTGGGCCCGGTGGCTTTCGGGGGAGCGCCCTGCTTTGGAAGCACCACAGCGGGACTACGGAGTGCGACAGAACATTCTGGAGTGCGACAGAACATTCTGCACACCTCACCGCAGCAGCCGAAAAGCCTTTACAGCTCCCCGAACAACTACGGGAAGGACGCGAGGGGAGCTCAGTGTAGCGATGGTCATGCGGTCGCAATGACCATCATCGCAAGTCATCCACAAGCACTGTGCCATCCACAGCAGTGTGCTCCCAGCCCAGGCAGACACTGCTCATGCCCGCCTGAAGAGGTGAGGAAATTCCCGCACCCAGAAGCGCATGGTTGGATCGACACCCCGAGGAACGCCTCTCCAACCATAAGAAAGTTGCTCTTTTGTGCAACCCGCTTTGCCCAGGGAGAACATCTCGCGGCACGCTGTGGACTCAGAGGTCGAGGTCTCGCTGGTAAGTAAAGGCTGGCTTTGCTCAGCCTTTAAAAAGGCTACCAGCCCTCGGGTCTCGTTATCTGCCGCACAGTCCTTGCAGACAACAATGGAGAGAGCGTAAACTTGCTGGAACTATTTCTCTTTTCTCCGGATTTCTCCGTCCATCTTTCGTCCTTTCAGAAAACTCGACAGCATACACAGCGAGGCTCAGAAGCGAAAAGCTGCAAGCGCATTACATCCGTGCCCTCTTATACTCACATAGTGATAAGGTGCACCTGGCTGTAATTAAATGCACACCAATATTCATCAAATCCTTTTCTTAATACACAAAGGCGATTGGTCTCTCATGCGAGTTCCCATATGTAAGGTCGGAGTGACTCGACTGAAGGGGAACTGAGATTGTGAGTTTTTTGTTTTGGGCCCTATTTTTAAGACTAGACAAATTGTGGCATTTGTTGCCAAATTTCAGTTCATATTTATTTATTCATTTAATAATTAAAATATCAAAGACTAGTTCTATATATAATTGTTTTGATTCGTTTCTATTAATTTTAGTAAAAGTATTATTTTTATTATTATGATTTTTACATCAGTAACTGTTAAACCATTTTAGGTTCCCAAGGGACTAATGGAGAGCAAGGCACATGGAAAAGTTTTGCTTTTATGTTTTTTAAACATAAAGTTAATAACGATTAGTTTACACCACAGGAATCTGACATTAAAACACTATTTAAAATGTGCGTTTCATGCCTAGTTCTGAGCTACATTTTTCATAGGCAAATTTGAGTATTGCAATACTCACTAAAGTTGAGCAAAAAACTGAACACAGGAGACGTGCCACGAATGCTTCAAACCTGTAAAAGCATTTCCCTGCAATCAGTGTCAAGCCAAACAATGTAGTCAAAACCTCAACATTGGCTTTCCCAGCATCTGGTAGGAACCCAGCAGAAGCTAGTCTTTCCTGGTCGCCGCTGTGTTTTCTGTTTTGTTCCTCCTGCCCGATGGCCTGTTGCTAGCTGATTAAAGTGAGAGCAGCGCTACGGCACAGAAAGCTGTTATTACTTGTTTTTGTATTGCCGAGGGTGTGAATGACGGGTAACATGGTGAACGAATGAAGTTAAGTGTGAGGTTATCATGCATCCAGCTCAGCCTCTCACAGAGTCTAATCAAACGCTTGGCACACGCTAAAGGTATTGGGAGCTGTCAGGCCGAGAGAGGAAAGTAAGAGCGCCTTTCATCCCCCATGGTGTGAAATATAGTTTTCATTAAAGAGCAGGCAGCAGTTTTCCAATGAAAGTCCAAACAGCACAGCGTGGGTCTCTGGGGAGTGCGGCTGAAAAAGCCCTTACGACGGGCCTTACCACTGCACTTTCATGCCCGAGACTGCCGGATGCATTTCTCACTCCTCCATTTCCCTTTGCTTTTGCTTTTGTTTCTGTAGGTGGTGGTAATCGTCTGAATATTAAAAAAAAACTAAACAAAAAAAAAAAAAACACACACACAAAAAAAAAAAACCGTTTCTTGCCTATTGTCTTGTCTTTGGGCTCCCGAGGGACTAATGGTAAGCAAGGCACATGGAAAAGTTGTTTCTGCGATAAAAGCAACCAAGCTATTAAGGATTAGTGTGTTTTTTTTTGGCTAATGAGTAATTACTCATTCTTGAATAGTGTAGTGCTTATTTTTAAATTTTAAAAATAAAAAATAATAATTATTACATTTTGAATATTTTAATTAACAAATATTGTATTTTAAAATGCTACATGTATACTGGAAAAAGTTTATTTTTATTTTTTTATTTGACTTGTTTTCAATTAGCTCCCAAGGGATTAATGGTGAGCAAGGCACATGGTAAAGTTGTTTCTGTGATTAATAAAACACTAATCATTAATAGCTTGTTCCCTTTTAGTCGGTCACTCCGAGTCACGTCGGTGACCGACGAATAGGAATCTCGCTTCGAGATGGCAAATCTACTCTGCTTGTA
>JAUCMU010000047.1:1270714-1284525 GCA_032275025.1 Enteromius treurensis | reverse complement strand
TCTGCATGTGGGTATGGGAAGCTTTTTAATTTTGGTAGGCCAAATGCAGGCGGAATTCCCCAAAATAGCCCCAGAGTTTAAGAGGTTAAATAAGCCTTATCATACAGTCGCGAGCGTGTGTTGAAAACTGACATGGTTAAATAAAGTCTTTTTTTATTTATTTGCGTACACAAAGTATCCTCATATCATTACAATTAAGTTTGTCCTTACTTACTACTCTTTAAAACAATGACTGTGATATTAATGGAAAAAAGACTGTAAAATTGCTACTGTAAAAACCTATTAATTGGATAACAGTAGGTTCTATTATATATGGTGAAAACTGTTATTTTACAGTAATGCACAGTTTTTTGGAAGTGAAAAGAAATGTATAAGTTACAGTGAATTTAAAAAAAGGAAAATTAAAAAATTTCCTTCAATATATTTCACATTTGTTATTTTATAACTATATCTAGTTACTTAGTTTTTTTTTTCTTACCAGTTTTGTAAATTAGGGTTTTGCTTATTGCATTTTTTCAGTATCATGTGTGTTGGTGTATTAACATTATATAAGTTAATTAAATGTTAATTTAAAATGTTTTTAAATATTATTTTATATGTTCATTTAAAGTTAAATCTGTAAAATCAAAAATTTTGCTACCGTATTTTCACGGTAAATTTCTGGCACAGTTATTTACTGTAAATTGCTTTCATAAATTTCTGGGCCTAGGAGCATTTCAGTTGCATTGCTGTCTATGGAGGGTCAGAAAGCTCTTGGATTTCAGCAAAAATATCTTAATTTGTGTTCTGAAGATGAACAAAGGTCTTTTGGGTTTGGAACAACATAAGGGGGAGTAATGACTGAATTTTAGGGTGAACTAACCCTTTAATGCAGCCTAATCTCATAAAATGTGACCAAAACAGAAAAAAGTTAATTGAGTTGCTTCCACCATGAGAGAATATATCCGTCTGGAGCACCATCTCCAGTGTCTGTCTCTCTCACATCCACAGGTGTTCTGTCCGCTCCTGTTGAGCTGGATCTCCCCAAACAGGTGCAGTGCGGACTGAGATGGAGGAGAGGTAGTTACTGCACTGTTTTATTCATAAAGGATCTCTGTGAGCCGTGTGTCTGAATACCTCAAGCTTCTCCTGGTGAGAGTTGATTCACATCAGCAGACCCACAGTCAAAAACTGAAGAATAGCACATTTAGCTTAACTATACCAATCTCAAAAAACACATTTTTCTAATGTTCCTTCCTTTGCTTTTAGTTAGCTTAACATTTAAGCTAACAAGACTGATGCATTGAACATGGGTATGATGTCAAAAATGCTGTTTAGTTAGCCAGCACACTAGGTTTTAAACAAAAGCTATTTTTTAAGATTTTCCTCAAACTTCTTTAAGTACCAGTTTATTTCCTGCTGCGTGCATCTGGCCCACATCCATTCTTTCTCCCCATCTCATTTTCAGGATTTAAAACCGCTTCTAAAGCCTCTCGAAAGCATTCAATACTCAATAGAGTTGTTTGGTTTGTATCCTAAAACCCGTAACAGAATTATCATTTTCGAGCTATGGATTCCCTTCTGAGTTTTCAATGGGTTTTTGAATAAATTACACATATTCGTACCTCAGATGTGAGTTTCAAACTGTTGTGTGCTTTAGAAACATAAGTTGCTGACGTAAGGACAAAGGTTTATGTACTTGATGAATTGGACAGTCGTTGTAATCCTTATGTAGCAGTTTGTTGGCAAATGTTATCCTTTTGAAGAATTAGCCTTCTATAGGAGACCATTTTTACAACAAATTGAAAAAGCTGTACAGAGAGTATATTTTTCGCAATTTTGAGTTTAATATTTTTACCCCAACTTCAGATCTCATAGCTTTCTTTCTTGGAATTGGGAGTTTATAAAGCACAATTCTGACTTATTGTGAGTATGTATCTTACCATTCAGATTTTATTTCATGCAATTCTGACTTTTTTCTTAAACTTGCACGTTTATATCTTATAATTAATATAATTTTTTTTTTTTAAACTCTAAACTCTGTAACGATCAGCTAGATGTGCCAGCCCAGCTCTGGGGATGGCATTCCAGCACCCAGCGAACTCTCTTTGTTTTGTGTTTGTTTTCATGGACTCATTCCCACAAACTCATGTCTCCACCCCGCTTATCAGTTGTCATGGTGTTTCGTTGTTGTCTCCGCCCACCTTGTCTATTGTCATGGCCACTGATGTAACTCCACCCACTGACCTAGTTCTCACATGCATTTAAGTTCCGGTTCATGTGTTTGTTATTCGCTGATCATTGTGAGTGTACGGTTTTTCCT
Source organism: Enteromius treurensis (assembly GCA_032275025.1). NCBI lineage: Eukaryota > Metazoa > Chordata > Actinopteri > Cypriniformes > Cyprinidae > Enteromius > Enteromius treurensis. The sequence continues at coordinate 1,282,223 of JAUCMU010000047.1, read as the reverse complement.
ACCCCTTTGTAAGCGTTTTTCCTGTATCATTGTCTTCCGTGTTTCTTTGTTTGGATTTCCTGGTATTGACCTTTGCTACGGACTTTTGTCTACGTCTTCGCCTTTTCCTCTATAACCTCTGTTTACTGTTGCCGACGCCGTCTGCACGACTCTGAGCATGGACATTAATAAAGCTTTGCGATTGGATCCGTCTCCTCTCTGACACTCGTTGTGACAAGTTCTGAGTTAATATTTCACAATTTAAATTTTCTCTTTTTTTAATTCAAAATATTGTGTTGCAACTTCTTGCACTTCTGATTTTTTTGTATTGATATTACGAATTTTTATATTTTGCAATTTTTGCTTTTTTCTGAGTTTTTTTTAAAGTTTATATCTGGCAATTTTGACAATTTTTTTTACATGTTTATACATTGAAAATTCAACTTTTTTTCCCTCATAATCTTGCCTCTGCATATTTTCCCACATATTGCACATTATTTGTACTGTATATTTCTTTCAATAAATGTTTCAGTGCATTACACTTCGTATTCATCTCAATGCACAAAATACACGTTAAAAATTAATATAGCTTTTTTATGATTCAGCAGATCCAGCAAAAAAGCTATTCACTAAATTAGACAGTCTCAGATTGGCCTTCAGAAGCGGTGACTGATTTGGCCACTTTCTGTCAGGATATTATCTGTTTTTCTACAGATTCTTTAAGGTGTACACTTATTATCATTTAATCACTTTATAACTTATTGCCTGCAGTGCACCCTAAGTGATTTCTGAATTAGGTAACTTTTCAACTTAAGACATTCAACACCTGACTAAAAAAGGATTTCTTCATGTCCAGTAAGCAGAGCTTCAGGCCTGTGAATCCAAATCATTTCTTGTTTGAATCAGATTTGAATCCACTTGAAAGCTGTTTTACGGCATCTGCTTCTCTCGTTCTCTATTATAAACATCTCCTTAGGTCATTTCTCCACAAATGAACACAAACACCACCATCACAAGCAGGCTTTGTAGCTCTCTTTCACCTCCTGTTTCTTTGTTCCCTGCAGGAAAACCGTCGGGCTCAATTCCTGAGTGACTGCAGTTCTTCCACAGGGGTGCGTCTGGTGCGTGCCACACCTTTGCGTCTCTGATGAGTGTCACCTGTGGAAGCAGCTGTCACACAAACAGATAATTAAAGAGCGGTCGATCTCCACCGCCATCTTGAGAGGCAATTACCACACTACATGGAGGATCGCAGCCACATAATGATCTGTGTTAGCAACACAGACACACACAAACGCATGCATTATAAGCAGCCCGTGACATTCTGTGACAGCACCTGACAGCGCTGGAGCTCAGGGGTTATGCCTCATTGGCCGCCACATGGCTTAACCAATCAAAAGCTGACAGTGCAGAGGGCAGTTAGAGCAGTGGGACGCTGTCCAGAGCGTAGTTTGTCTTAGCAGCGAATCTGCCGTCTGAAAATATCCTGCATCAGAAATGCAGTAATAGAGTCAGTGTAGCCTTCCTTTCATGAATGATTATGAGTGCTCATGAATGCCACCACATGCAGTGGTGATTACATTAGTCGATGACAAATGAGATTGAAAAGGAAAAATATGAATGTAGTCTAAAACGCATACACCATGAAGGTTACTCACATACTGCAGGTCTTAATGATCAGATCGGATTTTTTGCTGAAATCACTTCTTGTGTTTTTTTGCACTGTTGTTCACATTGTCTTTTAAATGTGACTGCCGTCAGTCTCATGTGTGAACCTGAAGTGACCCGTATGCGCAAAAGAAGACGTGACGTCAATTGTTTGATAATGCTTGTGTTGGAGTGTGTTTAGCTATTTTTAAGTAAATGTGGAATCAGACCTAATTCCAGGCAGATATTTGAGGCCATAAGTCATGACTTTTAAACCACAACTCAGGACTTTGTAGTGTTCCAGCCAGCAAATCACGCAAAACTGCCTAAGCTCAAGGAATTGTGGTAGCTAGATGTAAATAAACCAGCGTGGTGGACCGCATGGGGCTTATGTTCATTTACAATCATTTCTTTCGCCAAAGGTGCTTTCCTTGCTTTTTTGAGGGAAACGGAGGAGGAAAAACAGCACATAAGGCAAAAGAAGCTGTTATACCTTTTATTTTATTTAACACTTGCATAAACACTGCATTCGTATAGGGGCTGCCATTGTTCTTTTGTGGGCAATGTGACATCAAAACTCGGAACTGGGAGTACATCGATCTTGTAAGAGTTGACAGGTGGGAAGTTACAAGTTTGACTGCCGTTCCAGTGCACTTTCATCGGTAGAAGGTTTTAAAAACACAGATTACAGGTTGCCTGGAACGTAGCATAAATAACGAAGTGATAAAAAGATTTTAATCTCCCCGCCTTCTCCAGGGCAGAATTGTGATGTCTGTCCCATTTCAATGATGTAAAATCACATTAAATGCAACATAACTGTTCAGACTAAAGTTGCATCGCAAAACGTATATGTATCCGATTTAGGACCACATATGAAAGTGATTTGAAAAAATCAAATTTTTGCTGGTCAGACTGTCATAAGAAAATCAGGTATGAGTTACATTTGGGCAAGAAAAGTCGGATTTGGGCCACTTTAGCCAGAAGTGTGAACTAAGCATGATTTTGTCATAACGCGTTTGCTCTATGGTAAAACATTAAGTGCTGTTGATAAACAAAGTTCGGGAGGAGTGTGTACGCATGATAAGCCGCGGCTGGAACTATATTTCCTAATCAATCTACTGTAATTCCGTCTCGTCCAATCAAATCCTTAAGCCTTCCCCTTAAATAAACTCACTTCCATCCCTTCCACATCTCGTTACGCATCCCTCCTCTACCCCTTTTCCGCCTCATTCCGCGTCTTCCTACTGGGGGCAAGCGGAGTTCGAGCCGGGATCAAACAACTAGGGCATTCGCCGACCTCCAGGCTCGCCCTTTGGACAGCATGCCATATACACCAAATACACCTAAATTGTCATCATAAGGAAGTGCAAACTCGTCAAAGCCTGATTGACAAGTTTACTTTGAAATGATGCACTGTAAAAGGCCATTGTAAATTTTACTATTGAACTGTTATCTGTTTCTGATGCAGAAAAGCTAGTTCATGCATTCATGACCTCTAGACTGGACTATTGTAATGCACTACTAGGCGGTTGTCCTGCATCTTCAATAGGCTTTAGCCTATTGCATGTATTTGAATGCAGAACTCTTCAGCTGCGCTGGCGGCACGTTCTCTGTAGTTATTTTGGTGAAAGGAACTCAAAAGTAATACAGGAGTCATGTAACGCATTACAATTTTAATTCAGTGATATTGTAATGTAAGGAATTACATTTAAATAACAGTAACAAGTAATATATAATGTATTACAGTTTGGAAGTAACTTGCACAACACTGGAGATGCATTGATTGATGATTGATTCTCCCGTTGCTCATCTAGAGGTATAAAAACAAGCTGGAGCTGAACAGTGCTCTCAGTAAAAGCTCAGACTGATGTATCGATCCCTGTGCGCAAAAAGCCCTCACTTATGAATTTATTTGTCCATCAAACAAGCGCGAGCAGGAAGAAAAGGACAAATGGCTGGCACATCAAAGGCACGTAAAATAGCACAGGTAAATAAACACTGCACAAAAGCCCAGCGAGTCCTGCTTTCAGAGAGCTTTTTCATGGAGTGCTTTGCTTACAATATATTTTGACTCTCACACAAAAGCGTTTTTTGGGAGTAGAGCTCGGCGTATGGCTGTTTCTTCAGCTACTGCCACTTTTAATGTCTCCGAGATCGATTTTTACTCAAACTAAGAGTTTTCAGGTTTTATTTGTTGGCCGAAAGTTGCACTGAAAGTTGGCTTGAAAACTTTTAACTATCGTGATTGATTTTTGCGACGTGCAGAGGTTTCTGTTGCGGATATTATTTAAACCTTTTTGCAATAAAACAGCAGACTTTTTACGGCTGATTTCACCTGAGGCTCTGTATTTAGTTAGTTCCTTTTTTTTTATCTGAAACTCATGCAAATAAATGGTAGCCTATATTATTTCAGAAAAGTAGTCACTCTATCATTAGTAGTCAAAAAATCTAAAACCTTTTCAATGTATTGTGAAAATGTAGCGAATTTTAAAGGAAAATTAATATGCTGATACAAATTACGAAAAGTTAAAGTTTTGAAATTCTCTCCACAACGATAATGTGATTTTAAAAGCAGCTGATTTTTTAGCAAGGATTTTTTTATTGAAATGAAACATTTTCCTGATTACGCAAATAAAGTTTTGAAATAAATTTCACAATAAACACGCACACACAAAACAAATTTATATTATTTTGTCTTACTAATTAAATAATATTGTCACACTAGTCACACTGCTCCTAAGTTTTGACATTTCCACAACATACAGTAAAACAATTTTGGTGACTAAAAGTTTCAAGATTAATAATCAAAAACTCTTATAATAGATGTATTGCATGAAAATGTAGTAAATTCTAAAAAATAAATGTTAGCACAATTTACGGCTATTTCTAAGTTTTGATGTCATTTGCACAATACACAACCATTCTAAACTACTGTTTATTTTCTAAAAGGTTTTTTTCACAAGAGTTTAATATGAACTTTTTGTTTTCTCTAATTGTTTAATATTCATAAGGTAATCATAAACTTATATGTACTGAATGAAAATTTCACTATTTTAAATCAGACGTGTAAATGTTCTTAAGTGTAGTCATTTCCATAACATGCAAAAAATGTGTCCACTACTACAGTTTTCCCAAAACGTCTATGCTTCTGGCTATCAGAGATAAGTGAAAGTAATATTACATATTAGGTGTGTGAAGGAAAAACTGAATGAAGATAAATATCACTTCCTAGCCAAATATTACCGTCATTACCAAACTGTAATTTGGCCAAAGTAAGCCAGAAGTGTAATTTAATTGCGTGGATTTCAGATAAAAAATAACCTGTGTCACTTCCATAACAGAATTGTATACAACTAAATATATCTTTAATAAAGATGCTGTGGAAATGACATTTTGTTATTTCAGAAAAAGTCTGAAGTGGAGTGTGTGGATGCAAGTGTTTTTAGAAGCGTTTCTATGAGTTGTCAATTGAAAAAAACACCTGTGAGTCTGGGATGTGACTGGAGTCTCTTTAGGTTTATAGCTCCCTTGTGCTTTACCACAATATAATCTAATCCTGAAAGCATAATGCATGGATTACACTGTGAGTATAGCAGCTTCCTGACGAGATTACCGCTCAAGATAAGAGACACGCTCCGACTCCAATTCAGCCGCCGATGATAGAGCGACCTACTTTCTCCAGCACTTCCCAGGGATCTTATCATATCTAAATGGAAATTGCTCCGTTCAGCTTCAACAGTGTCTCTCTGTGTGTGTGAGTAGTAACTGATCTGAGGTTAGCTCTGTTTTATCAGTTATCACTCTTGTTTTTTGAAAGGCAGGTTTGCAAAACCCTTTATATATATATATATGTATACTAACATACATATATTATATATACATAAATACATTCATAAAACTACTGGAAAAATGTGTTTTATAAAACAAAATAATTCTAAAAAAGAATTTTAAATTTGATAATATAAATCATAATTTAAAACTAATTATTTTTTTTCTCTCTTTTTCTCTATAGTAGCCTTTTTATCTATATAAACTTTCATTATACTGTATACTATTGTTTAAATATGGTAAATGATGGTACACAATGATCCAAAGCATTTCCGCATATTTTAAAAAGTAAATATTATTTCTTTGTATAGTTTTTTTGTTTTGTTTTTAAACAACATTTTTTGTTTAATATTTTATTCAATAATGTATTTTTATTGTTATTTATTAATATTTTATTCAATAATGTATTTTTGGGCATTTATTGAATATTTTGGTAATTAGTATCTTATTATAGAAGGATTTACCCTAGTATTACTATCTGATGATATCTCTGAACCATTCCTTACACTGTTGTTCAGTAATACCACAGTACTTTACACCCTACACTTTTTACACCTTTACACTTTACAGTACTTTATAGTAAAATTAACCATGTTACTGTAATTTGTGTATTTACAATGTTATGTTGCCAAAAACTATGGTAACAAAACAGTGTCTGTACCGCATTCAAACTGTGGTCTATTTTTATAGTATACCTTTTTTAAATGGTACAGTAGCCCATAAAGTGTCTTTGTACTTTGGTATAACTGTATCCCTTTGAACTACAAGTAATTTTTTTCTATATTTGTAATAGTTTACTGCCATTATGGTGAATGTAAACAATTCCTGTCAGACTTACCTCTTTAAAAATAGCAGATAAGTTTGTCAGTGAATGAATGTTTTCTAAAGACTTCATTCTGGGGTCTCTTTGCCATGGCAAAAAGCGGCAGTAATTGGTATTGATCGGTTGATGTTGATACTGCATGTGCCGGCGAGCGTTAGATCCCGCTTTAGCGTCTGGCCTCTTGAGAAAGACATCGATCCGCTTCGTTTTTTAGCAACCCGAACGACATCTTTATTACACTTCAACCACTATTTCTAACTTGGGATCAGCTGGCAGTATTTATACCCACAGGCAAACGGCTAGTTTTTGTTCTGCTAACGCGTTGAATCAATTCGCCGCTGCCACTTTAAACCTCCTTTTTGTTACAGAACTCAAATATATGTATATTTTGTTTTGAGTGTCTACAGTACCATTCAGAGTAATAATAAACATTCGCCTGGCGTCGCTCTCATGGGTCTGATGCTTATTGCTTCCGATTGCACGCGTTCGGCATGATTCATTTTGCCTATGTTCGTTTGGAGATTTGTAGCTGTGCATAAATGAATGCAGAGGAGCACGAGCACACACTTATTTTCAGCCAGATCCGTTTCCCCTCATATGCCCCAAAAATCCGACTGAGAATTCATAATTTCTGAGTAGTTCTCTCGGTAAATGTCAGGCGGCGTTACATATTTAACTATGGATTACTCGGATATGTGCTTTCAGAATAATAATTGGCAGTTCTCCAGCTCCAAATCCCAGCAGGTTCTGCTTTCCCGGTTCCACATCAGCTTGACTTGTAATACTCGGAATAGAAAAATCTCTCTGTCGGAGGCAGGGATGTCAAACATGCCGTGTGGTGAGTCATTCGCCTGGCGATGGCCGGCGTTCGGGACAGGGAACGCTTTGATGTTCCTGGCCTGTCTGAACTCAACTCACACAGTCTGATCTCGCTTCTGGAATGAACTCACCTCCTCCATGCAATCCCCCCTCCCCCATCTCAGAGGAGACTGAAAATGTTCAGTGAAAAGTCTATACTCGTAAAAATAAAGTGTACAGTCCATTTTATGGGCATTTAAGGTTTGTGGTTCTTCAGATGAGCATGTTGTTTTTGGTCCTCTATAAAATAGACTTTAAAAATATGACGTCAAATTTATATTCTTGTAACTTCAGCAAAGAATCGGTGAAAGCATGTTTGAGAATGCATTTTTTGTCAAACACGAGGTCAAACGAAACGTTGAATGAACTTTATATGATATTATCATTACCATCTTAATGGTACGTTCACACCAGACGTGACTTGTAGTTGGACGCTTGAACATTTTGAGTTTACTCGCTTCATTCGCACGTAGAAATTCCGTCCTGGGAGGGGCTTCGGCCAGGCGCTCCCAGTCTCTGTGGTGGTTAGACATGAGGTAAAATTCATTCTGTGGATATCTAAAAGGCAAACTTTGGATTAATGAATCTAGTATTTATTTCCATTTCATTCCTGTTTCTATTAAAGTAAGAAGATGTGTCGTACAGCTCCTCCACATACAGCGACAATGATTTTGTCCTTCATCGCATGGAATTCTGCTTCCGCTTGCTAGTATTCACGTCACTACTAGAGCAAGCTCCTGATTGGTTAACGCGGTGCGAATTTTCGCCAAAGTTCCGATTTTCCCACTTGAGCGTTTCGCGCGAATCACGTCATTCGCACCGCTTTATTTGCGTGAATCACACTGCAAGATGTTTAATTGCGTCTATGCATTGATTTAACATGTAAATCACTCATTCGCATCTGGTGTGAACGCGGTATTAGATTTAACTTTTTTGTGCTGATCCATTAGACTTTGGATTTTTCTAAGGCATCTCCCCACATAATAACTTCATAACTTTGACAATATTTTCTTGTTTGTCTCTACTGTCAAATATTAGTTTAGATGCACTAATTGTACCGTGGATGCATGGATTGACTTCACATAATCTGCAAAAGTCGTTCACAGACATTTTCACTCTATGGCTTCGTTTTTGCCGCATACCTGTGTTTACAGCGAAAGAGGCTGCTGAGCCGGCCAATAACATACGTCATAACCAAATGTTATGTGATTGGCTTATGGGTACACCAATGATGTTAAACTCCAGACAAGCTATGCAGGTTGTGGCCCAGACTTTTATCTGTCGGCTCTGTGTGAACTAGCATGATCGCTAGCATGATTTTTCCCCCCTCAGACCTTTTCTTTCCTTGCAAGGTTAGCTTCGCGCCTTTCCCTTTTATTTTTTTGTCATCTCTTTACTTGACATTTCTGCCTCACACCTGCAAAAAAAAAATTAATAAGTTACTTACTAATTAATGCCACGCTGTAAGATAAAAAAAAACACTGACTAGTGAGCATATCAGATACAGAGCTTTTTAATTAAAAATGATAAAGTCAGAACTCACCTCTTTGAATTTTCAAACCACTCCAGAGATGACACTGCAACTTCTTGGATGAGTGCGAGTACAAAATATAGGTTGTAATGCCATACCAATGGACGCCATGTTACGAACAATGTATTTGGCCCGGATGCCTTCAACACTTAGATTAAGAGAATGATGTTTAGATAAATAAAATGAATCGTTATAAACCAACTAAAGCTACGGGATACTCTAATTTCTTGTCAGAGAAACAACATAAAGATTTATGGTAGCCTAAGACTTTATTTTAGGGTTACACCTATTAGTTGCTTACTAGCATGTATATTACTAAAATATTAGCCAGAAATGTACTGCATGTCATGTCATCCACCCACAAATAATTGAATTGTATATCTCACATTTCCTTTGTCACTTAAAAGACGCCCCTGTGTTTTAATGTATCCCGATGGCCGCCAGATTAAACTGACCACAAGCATTGCAGATGTGCGAATGGCTGTTTACTGCTAGGTTATTATCCCATCTCACCTTGCACCGCCTCGAGTGTCCATCTGATCCCAGATCAGGCTGGAAACCTCGGACTGATGGTCTGCGTGACCTTTTCCCGTTCAGCCTGGCGAAATGGACTCCATTTGCTGTTAAATTTATATGTGCGCTCTCCTTGGTGGCGGTGCTCGTCCACCCCAGAGCCCTCTGGGAATCCGGACCACCGGCCGTGCTCCCTGACGGCCGCGTGTTTTATTACCCAGTAAAGCATTACGCTGGGCTCTTTTGATATTGATTTATTTATTTATTTGTGTCCGTCCCATAAGCCCTCGTGAGAGATGTGTTCGTGCCGCGGGCCGCGTTTGAGCGCATTAAATATATTGCAGGCATTTGTTGTGGGCCGTGGACGCGGTGGGTGTTTGTTTCAGAGCAACGCACACCTGCAGATACGACAACAAACGTGTCCTCGCCTCTTCCTAAAGAGAATCATCACAGCTGGGCTCTTTTGAAGCACCAATGCAGCTGAAGAGTCGAATCCAATGCACTTTCCATTAATAAATAAGGTTTATAGATTATAAAGATCCAGACCTGATGCAACAAACAGCCATTGTGCACATAACTGTGGATGTACTTCAGTTTAATTGTAATATATATCATATGGTTGTTTTATAGTATTTATTTACCATCTTTATTCACCATATTAGTCTGTTTAGTTTTTTTTTTTTAGTAGCATGTTTATTTATTTGATGTTGTCTTGTTTTTGATGTATTGTGTGTTTTATGTACTGATTTAGCAGGGAATGTAAACGTGGTGAAATGTGAAACGCAGCTTTATTTAGCCGAACACACGGCTCTTATCAAGCCACTCGTCTCGTATTGACTGAAAGCTAATTTCCTAAATTAGCCGTAATGCTCTGCAAATGTTTGGCCTTCCTTAAACAACAAATTCCATGGATAAACTCATTGGATTTCCTTCCAGGACATGACGCATTTAAGGAATCTTAATTGGCCGAACATCCATAAGTTGTTCACTTGTGTGTGTGTGAAATCCCTCCCTTATCAGCATCAGTGTGTCATTGTTTAACTAGCCTCAGAGTCGAGCACTTCAGCCAAGTCATGTTTATTAATTTGGCCCAGAGGGAGAGAGACAGAAGAAACACAGTGATTAATTCTAATTTGACCTTATCATAATGTAGCAGGGGCCCATTACCACGCCAATCACACCACACACATGGCATGCTGGGAACACAGACCGTCTGCACTTCACTAGCTTGCATGGATAATAAAAAAAAAAAAAAAAAAAAAAAAAAAAAAAAAAATTTATATATATATATATATATATATATATATACACACACACGTTTTTTTTGGGACTAGTTTTCAAGTTAAATTACAGCTTGTTATAGTTTAATACAATACAAGTATTTTTCATTAGTTATACTTAAAACACGTGGACAAACCCAGTGCAGCTAGACACATGTAAATACACACGTAAAATACCACAAGAGAACATTTTGTAAGTTTAGTGCATAAAACCACCAGGGTGAAAAACACCCGCATCTATTCGAGAATATCAGAATATTTCTGTGTTTCCAAGACACCAAAAACCTCTGATGTGTGTTTCTTTAAATAGCTTTGCAGTTTGTTTGTTTGTGTGTGTGTTGAATTGTTTGTGCGTTTATCCATGCTGACTGTTTACACAGAGCCATGCGTCTGTCGCCAGAACATGCTTTTGTTCTCTTTGTGTTAACAGCCGTAATAAGCCATTTTTCAGGACGAGAGCCGCCATAAACGGAGGAGAGAAACGCTCATTGTGTCTCTCTCACACACACACAGAGCGTTATCCGAGCGCAGCGTCTAATCAAATATTCATCAGTATGAAAGTGTTGGGTGCTTGTGGGACTGCTAATTAGCCAGCCTAGCCTCAGTACAGTCATCTCATGAAAGTCAACGCCAACAGTTGGTCCGGTTTGTGCTGCTTTTTCTTTCCCTTCTTCTGACTGAAGTTGCCAAAAGCTTCCTATTAGCCAAGACGTCCATTTTTGGCTAAACAGGACACTTACTGTCACGTCTTGTTAGAAATGCAATCCAGAATCAACATGCACAGTATTTTGTGAAAAATATGTGCATTCTGCATCAACATTGTGTTTAATAGACAATTATGTTGTGTCTCAGTGATATTTTTTTCTTTTTTTTAACTGCACATGATTTTTTTAATGATTTAAAAAAATTTGCTAGACAAATTAAAAACACTTTCAAGATATAAGTCTCATGCAATGTTCTATTCTAAGTACATTTAGGGGGCAGTCGTGGCCTAATGGATAGGGAGTTGGGCTTGTAACCCAAAGGTCGCAGGTTCGAGGCCCAGGTCCG